>JAVXUP010004171.1:0-39438 GCA_033070095.1 Escallonia herrerae | reverse complement strand
GGTAATGAAAACAATTTTCTGCTCAGGACGTTGATGAAAAAAAGCTGTCAATTTCTGACAAGCAGATACAATGACATTGTCTGGTTCGTCAGGTCTCAATGAAGAAACAAGTTTGCTGAATTCAACAGCCTACATGTAAATACAATACGAATTAGAAATTGAAAGCTGTTAAAGTGATGCGTATCCTAAAAGTTGAAGACCTAATATACAAAAAGAAAAAAGACCAATCAAGTCTAGTAAGAAGTCAAAAGGACTCCAAAACTAGTACATTCCATACAAAAGACATCAAGGAGTTAGTCACTGTAAAAAAAATAGGTACAGAATCCCAAAATACAAGACTCACCTTTTTTGTTTTCTTTCAGACTAGTGACACTATCAAACTTAGAGAACGTCGCAAGAAACAGTTTTTGCAACTAAGCAGAAAGTAAGTTGAAATATCAACTCTGGAAAGCTTGATTCATAATGCAATACGTAAGGACGGCACAATCAATCACAGCATGCACACGGAAAAATAAAAGAGAGTACCTGAAGGTGAAAAAGATTTTCTGCAGGCAATTTATCATCAAATCCCTGAAAGCAAAGACACTTCAAAAATCAGAAGTCCCAAGACAAATACTGATGACATCAATACAATACAGACACAACAAAGCTTACCAAACCCTCAATACCAATGACATCATCCTTCAAAACACCCATCATCAGGCGAAGTAAATCGCCACCATTGGTCTGCCCAGATTCATTCTCAATCTGTTTTTGAGCAATTGTGGCCCTTAACTTTGTTGCCAGGTCATGATTTCCACCATCTGTTACCATTTCATTGCCTTGATCCACATGTGAAAACGATGCAGATGTAGAGGCTTCAGCTGCCTGATCCTCCACGTTTTTATCCAGCGTGTTAAATAAGTCATCTAAGGAAGCATCTCCAGGAGTGTCACTGAACCTGCTCAGCTCATTTCCACCAGAGGCTACTGAAGCCTTTGGAACCTTCAGAAGAGGCCATCCCAAATATCCATTAGAATATAGACAATGGAATTCAAATTCAAATTCCTGACATCATTTGGCATCGAACATAATAGATAAATCAATGCAAAGAGAAGTATAACTTGCGCAGAGAGCAAGCATAATACACATTATTGCAAAACCTTTTAGTGCCTTACCAGAAACCTGCAACTGAAGTTTAGCCCAATGAATCTTTATATGATGAAAGATAGCATTCAGCAGCATAATTCCAAAAATCGGGAACTGAGGTCCGTACAAAACCAAACCCGACCTTAGGTGATATATTAGACCCTGCCTACAAGTACTACATGTGTAAAAAGTAAATTACTTAATCCACAATACCACACTATCATATGGCTTTTTCCTTTGACGGTATATACTACAATTTAGATCAATATATACAAAAAGAACAGACTACTTGAAGATATGAAGACAATGACACACAGCTATTTCAAATAGGGGTGCCAAATATGTGATATGCATGGCATTCATTAGTCTTGACAATTCATCATGGTCCTCATAAAAAGTTAGCTTTAAAAGTAAAGAGCAAAATTTTGGCAAAATTAAGATGCAAATGTAGCCAAAAAGAATCCAAACAATAGACAAAATCAGAAATCTAACCACATTTTTGGGCCCAAGTCTACAACTAAACACGTCATCAAGATAGCTGCATGCAGCTTCACACTTGGAACCCGCAGCTTCACACTTGGAACCCGAGACTTTCCATCTTAAAATTCTAGCTTCATCAAGTATGATACAAGGCCACAAACCAGCAAAACGGGGCCATGGTCCATGTGCCACCAGTATGTCAACCAATACAACAAAAAAGGGGAAATAGTTGTAATCTGTAAACCCGCATATTTAGCCACTATTTTCCAAGCTACAAATCTCAAGACCATGTAGCCATAAAGCTTCCAACAGAAGGTAACAGCCTGTAGTCAACCAACAGGCCAACATAATCTTTATCCCAAGAGAAAAATGCACACAGCATTACAATGGAACCCAAGAGGTTCGGTCGTAAGTCCAGTTTCATCAAGTATGATACAAAACCCAAGAAACAAATAAGCCCACGAGCGTCACACTACGTCAACCAAACAATCCTATAATACTCCAGTAATACACGGCCACTAATTGGCACTAAGCTACTAATGTTGAAATGCCATACCCTAATGATACCAACAGAGAGTAACAGCCAGCTGTTGACCCCACCAAATAAGCTAGAGTAATTCACGTCGCCCCTGCCCATAACGCTTGAATAATAAAAAGATAAGATGTTGACAAATACTCGACAAGTTTCCTTAAGAGAAGCAGCTCAGGGAGAGCGGAAGCTAATAGTAGACAACGTCTTGACATAATACAAGAGTTGATTAGAATAAAGACCCTTCAGGTTGAGAATTGGCAGCACAAGCGCAGTCCAATTCTCCAGGTAAGTTTTTGTCTTTCCCAACTCCTTCCTTCGAGGTAAACTCCTGATATCTCGGCCCTTCAGATACAATCGCCGTTGGTTGGTTGAGTTGACAACATGGGATTGGTTGGTTCTTGGTGGTTGAATACAGCACCAGATTTGCCCAAGTTATTTTCATATACGATAGAAGAAAATGGTGTTGAACACCAGCAGATTTATAGCCTTTAGGGAGGGAGGTGGTCAGCGATGGCGGGCTGTTTGCGTAAGACGTCCCAATGTGAAGTGTTATGAAGCAACGCCTGCGGTTTTCAGGAAAAAAAACTCTCTTGAATGTGCTTCAGTATAGGGGGTTTCATGTGTGTTCTGTGCCAGAAAGCACAGTTTGTTTTGTGGGCCATGTGGCTGTTGCTTCACTTTGCTTCTACATTTCATGGAGAGAATTCTGTCAGTCAAAGGTATGCTTTTTGGTCAATATGGTGCGTCTCTTGGTGGTCTTTGGGATCATCATCATTCTAAGTCTCTGCTTCCAGCATCCCCTATTCAAGCACTGGTTCAAATATAATTACCTGCCCGCCAACTTGGCAGCACATCTAAACGCCTAGTTAAGTTTGATATGCCTAAACCATCACAAGTGATGTTCCCTCCTCTTTCCACACCTTCTTGTGCACAACCTCATTTGTTATTTTCTCCCCTCCTGTGGCAGTTCTTCCGCCTACGCACTCGCATTTCGGTTGCACTCATCTTATGCATATAACTTTGTCGCCCAACGATCTGAGCATACAGCATTGCTGGCCTCACAGCTGCCCTCTAAACTTAAATAGAGTATTACGATCAACAGCACTCCAAAACCACACCTCTGCTCTGCCAGCTCTCATTCTTTGGATAACATCCTCATCAATCTCTCCCTCCATGTGCAATCTTGATACGAAGGATTTCTTAATTTTTATGCTTCTTTTGGTAAATGTTACTGAAATTCCATTCCATATTACACAATCTGCCTCTGTCCTGCTTTAGTAAAGCCTTTGGACATTGAAGTATGTATCCATGACTCTAACATACCATTGTCTTATTCTACCGGGATCAATTAACACAATTTCAATCACAACTCTCCTTGGCACTCAACCATATAAATCTGTAAAGACCGTGTGAAGATCCTTTATTTGCTCTCTAAATCTCTCCATAAAACAGCAAGGCATGAAACCAACTAGTTCTCAGAAATTTCAGTCTCCTTTCTTATTATGTTTTCAATTACCTCTGCAAAAGCTTCACGTGTATAGCTGTTGCAGATGTCTCCTTCAATCTCACACACATACATACACAAACACGCGCACACGCAATATCTCTTTATATATGTCTGAATTTGCGTCCAAAACCTCCTAAAATATCTTCATCATCTCGTTTCTTTTACTAGAAGTCTAAAAGTCTCTGCTATCATCCCTGATAAACTTAATATGATTCAAGTCTCTGCTTTTTCATTCTCTTAGCTTAGCCGGGTTGCAAATCTCTAATTCACCGTCTTTCGCTCCAAAATATTGGTAAAAATTTTCATAAGTCTTACCTCTGGCCTCTCTTACAGTCTTCTTTGCTAACTTTCTAGCCAACTTACACTTATCAAAATTTCCTCAATCATGTAGTTCCTAAAACCTTTGTAGCATATCCCCTTCAACTTACCAGCTCTCTGGACCTCCACTCTTATTGTTTACTATCTTGTGTAGCTGGAAACTTGCCAGGATAGACTTTGCAATCTTTACATAAAGCTCGGACTTCCCTCCAAGTGAAAGAAAGAAATCCCATCTGGCTACAGTGTGAACTACTACCAAAGGTAAATAACTGACATAAACATGCTCCTGATGCTGAAAAAAAAGTTCAACAACATAATATTTTACTTTGGAAAATGAACCTAACTAATGCTAAGGTCTCAAGTCCTTAACTGCTAAAGGGCGGCAAAAGAAGCCCTCTAAATGTGATCCAATGCAAGAAAAAATGTCTATCGAAGTATGGACCAAAAAACATCTTTGATCTATCCAAAAAAGCCATAAAATATGGCTTCTTGATGTTGTAGTATATAAATACACATGTATATACATTTGACAAGTAAACTTTATTCATAAGAACAACGCCAAAAGCGTGGCTTAAGCCGTAAAACGAAACAATATGCATCACCCTCAGACCCTAAAGTTAAAGAAACCCGAGTCTAATGTGTCAGATCAACTCAAAAGTTGCATGTAAGAGTCCCCAGGAAATCTTTGCATTTACTAGCTAACAACTGGATACAGAAAACTGACACCAACACTCAGCCTCCTGAATGGATGTGTCTGTTCTAGATGTAAACATGGCAGTAAATTACAGGCTGAGAATGTCAGAAAAGTAAGGGGGTGTTGTAACATATGTACACTAGTAAGTATTGCACAATAAAAAATGTTAAATTCTTTCTACCAGGACAAAAAGTAGTTATTGACATGTACCTTTTGAGGACTATGATCTTGGATCCTTGGTGCAGAACCGAATGAGCTATGCTCAATGAGGACCGAACTTCCTTTTCCTTCAACTTCTCTGACTATAATTTTTTTCCTTCTTGACTCAGGAGATTCAATCTCACCATTGATAAGGACGTTCTCCTGTGCAACTAAATTTGACGGCTCACTAACCTCTGTCAGATCAGCCATTTCATTATTAGCAGATGGTCGAGAAGATCTAGGTTGTATTGGTAACTTCTCATGGATAGGATCCTGATCTGACAAAGCACCGTTCTTGCAGTTATCTGCTCTTTCCTCAACTGCTTTATAACTCAAACCATTATCCTCACTGGACTTGACGGTTTCAGCAGCCTCTGCTGATAGAAACTCTGTATTGGATTCCTGAAATTCAGAACGAAGAGATCCAATAGATTGGTGGCATTACCCTTATCAATTAGTTGTTAGTACTGGAGGTTATAGCTATGAACAAATCAAAATTACCTTTAACTTCTCTGCGGATGGGCTTCCAGCAGTGCTCTGATCATCTCCGTTTGAGGTTTCAGCTTTTGTCGAACCATTTTCCTCTATATTCCTGCAAGAAACTGAGTTACTTAAAGTTTCAACCACATAAATGTCCATGAAGAGTTGTAGCAATTGTATTATCCTGACCTAAAATCAATATGTAGAGAAACTGGCATCTCTAAATGGTACAGAAGTAATTCAGAAGAAGGTGATGTGTCAAAACACTCAAGTAACACATGAGAAACACATTCATATACAGAATAACCTTAATAAATTACACCAAGATGCATCATATGTCACTATATGTCATATTCACACCCTATAGTGCGGGAAGAATACTCCATAACTGGTGCACAGCTCACAAGAAGTTTGTAAACATGCTCGTTACTTAAGTTCTCAAGCTTTTACTTCACTTTCTGATTTGCATGTAAACGGGGTAAGATAATGGGAAAGGACCGAACTTTGTCACAAGAACAAGACCATATAGTTTCAATGACTTGGTCAAAATCTCAGAACCTAATATAAGATATAAGACGGACGCAATACATACATGATATAAATTGCCAACAAAGAGTTCCTCAGAACAAATGACAAACAGGTAATACGCTAGAAACAACACTAACATACAAACCACATAATAAAGCAAGAGCAACTTTTAGAGGTCAAAGCAAGATGAGTAGGGATGAACCGCTGAGGAATCAAACTCCTTGAACCGGCACAATAAGATGATATAGTGTATCCCACACCAAGTGTTCCCTGTTTTACAATACTTTTCCTTTGTCCTTTTTCGGTTGCTTTTGGCGATGGGTATATCTGTGCACTAGTGATCTACTGGTATTCAACAAGGGACAGAAAGAAGTCTAGAATGTTCTCAAAGCTACCTCCTCGTTCCACTACAACGAAGAGAAGACTGCAAAACACGCCTTGAGTTCTGTATCCAAGGGTGCGAAAGCAGAGTCTTGGCATCGGGCCTCTTGCTAGCATTCTGCAAAATGTTACTTGATGTCAAAAGAAGCAAAAAGTAGTTAGCTATGAGGTACTCAATATGCAAACATAATGAATCAGGTAGCATGCTGGCATCCAAAGTAGAGGTCATTTCAAGATACTACAGATGATCAAATGACCACCTGTTAGGATAATATAACATTCTCATTAATTTCAGATCTGGAACAAACAAAGAAAATCATGCTACTTGTCTGACATGCCCAGAAACATGGATCCGTTAGAGCACCTCAATCGATTATCTATCCTCAAGGAAGTTTCTACAAGACTTGACTAAGAAACTGATAATCGATGTGACATAAACGATGAGCATAGAAGCTTATTGTTACTTGCTTCACCTTTTTAAAGCACTGACCCAGAAAATCAGTAATGGCAGGAGATAAGCTATCCGGGATTGGAGGACGCTCATCCTGAAAGAATAAAAAGGAAATCCAGTAACTATTTCCACCCAGAAGCCAGCAATTAATCACAAGTAAAATCTCAAAAAGCTATCTATCTCAAAACCTTAAATTTGTACAAGTTGCTGACATTACAAGCTATGAAAAAAAAATAGAATACCTAATATAGTAGGACTTGTACCTATCAGTGTTCCTCCTCAGAATAACTTATTATGAAAAACAAATGTCAAAGAAATATGATCACCGAAATAACCTGCACAATGCGAAATAGAGCTGGCATAGGCTGGAGATCATAGTAAGGAGGTACACAAGTAAGAAGCTCAATCACAGTGCAGCCAACACTCCAAATGTCAGATGCGGCACAAACTCCAGACATCTCAATCACCTGCAATCCTTAATATTCAGTGAAGATAGGGAGAAGTATGCTCTCCTTCCAAATCATTCAATACTATTATATTCAAATACAGCTCTGAATATCCTTCTCCCCCCGCCCCACCCCCACATGCTCGATTTAGGTAAGTAGATTTTTTACTAGGGAATGACAATTTCAGCAGTACATCCCATTCCAGCAGTTGCCATATGCATCAAAAAGATGTCCATGAAGAACTTAGCTCTAGCACTAACATTCTAAGGGTCGATCAAACTCGTTCCTCATTAAGATGATAATGTGAAACAGTTACTACAATGAGCAAAACATGAGGCTTATTCAGATTTGTATCCAATGATAGTGTTCATACACTTTCATCGAGACTGGTACATCAACTTATTCGAAAATCTGGACATAGAAAAGCACACATCCTCATATTTAATAAGGAACGAGTTTGATCAACCCTAAGAATGTTAGTGCCAGAGCTAAGTTCTTTACGGACATCTTTTTGATGCATATGGCAACTGTTGGAATAGGATGTACTGCTGAAATTGTCATCCAATTCCCTGCTAGTAAAAAATCTACATTCCTAGTATTAAAAAGAGTTTTTATAAATAACACACATCCCCCCCCCCCCAACCCCCAAGCACTGTAGACAAGTGATACCAACATGAATAAACATTTTTAAGAAAACCGCTGATAAAATAAGTGCAGCTCAAACACTGAGAGGAACCAAGTCAAAGAGATACCTCAGGAGCCATCCAATATGGAGTTCCAACAACTGAATGTGTATTAACATCTGCCTCTGTTAATTTCGTGGCAACCCCAAAATCCGCAAGTTTTACAAGACCCTGAAACCAAAAACAGAATCGAAGATACCCTCTAAAGCCAGCTATAGAAGGCCAAAAGTGGGGAAAAGGTAATGAAATTAAGGGGCAAAGAGAGCGCATACGAACAAACATGTGTCAAATCAAATATTTAAAACAAGATCCAATCATAAGACATTCTAGCAAGGAACCAGACAGGTTTATATACACTCTCGCTCTTCTCTCACTCTCACTCTCCCTCTCCGTACACCCACACACACACACTATCTTCTAAGCCCAAAACCTTCATGGTATCAGAGCATAGATCCAGAAAAAAGGACAGTGGTTAAAGACTGGTTTCGCAGCACGAAAAAAAGATCACCTTTTCCAGAATGTCCTCTTCTGCCTCAGTTTTAGCACTCATCATTTCTCCATTTGCTATTCTTGAAACATTTTTAGCTCCCCTCCCTCAAAGCTTCTTCCGAAGCGAGAATTTTTTTTTTCCTTCCTTATTTTCAACATCTACACTGTTTTTTCCACCTTTCACCAACAACGCCTTTAAATTTTCTCTGCTTTACTGCTTGAAGAGTTCAGTCTGTCTTTCCTAGTGCATCTGCTGGTGGTCAAACCAATATAATGTATAAAAGCATTGTTATCCTGTCGAGCCCTTATATAGTTTTAGTCTTTGGATTATTGAAACGAGATGCCGTGCACACGCAATGCGCGTGCGATTCTGTCATTGCAAACTATGAGTAATATATTTTGAGATAATCTGCTTACCCACTGTCGCTTACAAATGCAATTGATAGATTGTAATTTGAATTTTCTTCAGATTTGAGGGAGAAGGGACAATGTAGAAGAAAATGTAGAAAAGAAAATGGGTAGTTACCTGCAGAGAGTGGGTGTTTGTAGCTAATGGTTTTATGGAGAGTAGGTCAACATCTTTTACAATTTTGTCCTCATAATGGACACGTGTCAGCGCCGGAGTCACTCTCAGTGTAACACCAAAAGGGTATTACCCCAAAAATAGACTTCTCATTATATATAGTGTAGATGAAGACATATACATTTACATATGTTGTTGAGAAAATCGGGCACTTGATGAACACAAAAAATACTCTAATTGATAATGTCTACATAATATGTGACTCACTCAAACATTAGTTAGGTACAAATTCTCGTACACAAAGAAACTTATTAATTCACTTGTACACTTAATATGCCCAGCACACTTGGAAAAACCAAGCACACTTCACTGCAAGACCCACAAGTTTCCTACTCTCCCACTAATTCACTCCACCGAATTGCCTTCAAGTGACCACCAGCTTTTATTTCGTACTTGGATACAGATACTTCTAGATAAACATGGAAGCTTAATAGACATTGAGAACCCTGGAGAGAAGATGAGAAATATCTAGAGAGAATTCTAGAGAGATGAACGGATAGTGAGAGAAAATTGTAGAAGAAGGACAAGGATGTTTATACAGAGACGGAAGAAAGATAGAATTCTAGATATAAGGACGAGAATTTTCTCTCTTCCTTATTTTCAACATCTACACTGTTTTTCCACCTTTCACCAACAACGCCTCTAAATTTTCTCTGCTTTCCTGCTTGAAGTGTTCAGTCTGTCTTTCCTAGTGCATCTGCTGATGGTCAAACCGATAAAATATCTATTAAAGTATTGTGATCCTGTCGAGCCTTTATATAGTTGTAGTCTTTGGATAATTGAAATGAATACATATACATTTACATGTGTTGTTGAGAAAATCAGGCACTTGATGAACACAAAAAATACTCAAATTGATAATGTCTATATAATGTGACTCGCTCAAACATTAGTTAGGTACAAATTCTCATATACAAAGAAACCTATTAATTCACTTGTACACTTAGTATGCCCAGCACACTTGAAAACCAAGCACACTTCACTGCAAGACCCAGAAGTCTCCTACTCTCTCACAAATTCACTCCACTGAATTGCTTTCAAGTGACCACAAGCTTTTATTTCGTACTTGGATGCAGATACTTCTAGATAAACAAGGAAGCTTAATAGACATTGAGAACCCTGGAGAGAAGATGAGAAACATTCCAAGAGAAATGTCTAGAAAGAATTCTAGAGAGATGAATGGATGGTGAGAGAAAATTGTAGATGAAGGACAAGGATGTTTATACAGAGATGGAAGAAAGAGAGAATTCTAAAAGGACTCAACGCTACCGGGGTGACCCTCTACACCCCACCCCACCCCCCCCCATCCAACCCCCCCCCCCTCCCCCCACAAAACAAAAACCACTGACTCTTCGTTTTTGAAGCCTGCATACTTGTTTCTTCCGTGATAACCTTCTATACCGCTTTATTCTATGCCAATGCTTTTAAAAGTCCTTCCAAGCATATTCGAATCTTTTGCCTAGTACATCATGTCAATTGTAGCATGGTTTGCTTCATGTTGCACTGACCTTTTCTGGTACTTTTCCATGTCATCTAGACGCATTCTCAGCTCCTTCAAATTTTTACAATGTTATGCCTGTCTTCCATGGCCTCTCATAGATCTTCCAAGTCTTGATGGTATCCTAGATGTGACGTGTTCCTGCAATCGCTTGGACTATGTATGCCATGCACCACCAAGTCATCTCTTGAGCTAGCTCCTACAAACAAACTTACTGCTACTTCAACTATTGCTTGATCTTCAACCAATCCAATACCGTTTGCAGCTGAGCCAAATTGGTCTTCTACCAAACCTTGAGCTACTGCAGTATGATTTAACCCATCTCCATTCCAGGCTATACCAACGGCAAATGAATTTTGTTCATGCATCAATCCTTCATCAAAGTCTCTATCTTCCTCCAAATAGCTTTGGTCCTCGAGCCTTGTCTCCACAAACAACGCCTGAACGCCTCATTCTTCTTTGGTGTTAACATCTTCATGGGATTTGCTCTTGCTATTGCTTATGGAAACTCATTTTTATTGCCAATGCCTTCCTTATCTAGTATAGCATCAACTTCGGAGCAATTTCTTTTGCTTATTCTCTAATGCAGCAAAGGTTCCTTGGAAGTTTCATTCCTCCAATAGCATCTTGCCTAAAAGTAGCTATTTTTCTTCAGCGATCTTATTCTCCGGTCACAGTCCGTGGCAAAATGTCCTCTTTTACTGCAATTTTAGCATTCACCATTTACTTATTCTTGAAACTTTGTTCAGCTCCCCCTCCTTCAAGGGTTCTTCTGAAGCCAGTTTTTTCTCTCTACTCATTATTTTGAAGATCTTTATTTCTTTTTCCACCTTCCACCTGCAACGCCGCTATACATTCCTCTTGCTTTATTGCTTGAAGAGTTCTGTCTGTCTTTACTAGTGAATTTTATGATGGTCAAAGTGATGATATCTGTAATAGTATTGTAGTCCTGTTGAGCCATTATATGGTGTAAAAGTGAATACAGAGGTAATGCCCGAGTGAGTCAAGTAACAACGAATATGTGACTCACTCACACACTACCTCTGTATTAACTCTTACACTTGCACAAGTATGCCCAACACACTTGGAAAACATACCCGAAACACCACTGAACAACCCACAAATTTCTCAGGTATTGACTCCAATGAACTGCATCAAGTGATGCCACGCTCCCCCTTTATACTTGCATGACATCAAGATGGACAAGGAAGCTTCATAGACATGGAGAACTCTACCAAGAAGACAAGAGATACTTCAAAAGGAGTATAAAGAGAGAAGTCTAGAGAGATGAAGGTACGGTGACAGAGAGAATTCCAGAAAAATAGAAGGTGAAGAGTCGTGGCTGACTCTCAACATTGTTTACTATTCAGCATGTCCAGTTGTGCTAGAATTCCAATTTTTTGAATGAAGGCACGTGACATGTGAACGTCTGTATTCGTGCCACAGTCAAACTAGCATAGAATTAGATGAAGCTAAAATAGCATGCAAATGCTCAAAAAAAAAAGTAAGATACCTCTTCAGTGTCAATATATTTGCCCACATGAAGCTGATATAACATGCAAATGCTCAAAAGAAAAGGTAAGATACCTCTTTTGTTGTCAAGATATTTGCCCCCTTGATATCTCGATGAATTACACCTTGTTCATGTAGATAAACCAGACCTTCCAAAACCTGGTCTAGGAGAAAACCATCAAACTAATAAATAGTTTTTTAAAAAAAAAAAAAGGAAGGCAACAACTGCGAGGTTATTAACAAACCTGAGCTATGTAAACAGCAACCAAGGATTCTGGAAACGGACCGAACTTATTTGGCTTAATAATATTTGCAAGCGAACCATTCTCCACATATCTTTAAAACAAAATTTAAGAAGTTAAGAAAATATTTCAGCGACCAGAGAGGAGGAAGGTTCTAGCATACTTACTCCAGAATTATGTGAAGATGGCCCTTTGTCTTCAAGGATCCAAGATATTTTACTATGTTTTTGTGGTTCAAATTCTGCAACAAAATAATGGGAACATAAATGGGGAAAGACAATAAGAAGTCAACTTGTTACACGCTTCCGGTTCCTATTTTAGGACAATAAACATCACAAATACAAGCGGTGAATCAGCATCTGTAGCACAATAAGCAGAACAGTGCAATGAGACATCTATCTATTGCACAAAAGGCTGGAAGATAAACATCTGACATTGTAAAGAACTAGAGTAATATGTGTTTCTAACCCGTGACGACCAGGTCACATCTAGCAACCTTAACACGAAGTCTCACATTACAAAAAAATATGGAATGGAATTCTTAAAGGCACTCTATTATTTCTATCAGCACAAAATGATAACTGAAGTGCACATGTCAGAGAGAAACTCACCTTAAGTAAATCAATCTCTAGCTGCGACATTAAAGCATCCCACCAACGATAGAAGAGAACACAAGGAAAGCAAAAATTGGTCAGTCAAGTTACTCAACAAAAAATGCATAAATTAAAGACATCTGTGAAGAAAAGAACTATTATTAGCATTGGTTTGACAAGAGATTCAGTACGCTTGAAAGCAAACAAGAACCACTTAACAGCCCATTAAAATCAAATAATGACAGAAGAACCTTACTTGTCAAAAATCAAATATCAGTTTTGCGTATTCCATATCTTATCATATCATGCAACTCGTATCAAGTTGTTTTTATACATGCTTATAGCATATCTATAACAACATCTTTGGGCAATTGAGTACATCGACCGACAAGAAAGTGCCACGTAAAATTTTATTACAAAAGAACTGCATGCTACAGCTACTGGGAAATCAACTAGTTTGTATTTCCTAAGAAGAATAAAACCTGCACTCCAAGAGAATTGAAAAGACATATTTACTATGACTGGGCTCATTGGAGATTCTTTCTGCCAGCCTTAGCTGGACCAAAACAGCAACACAAGAATCCTGGGAAGCACCTGCTTTCCTCATAACATTTCCCTAAAAATAATCAGCTTGGGAAGGAAATGTGGTCCTCTCAATCAAAATATCCTCCCTTAACTTTTACTAAATCCCCCATCCCCCACCTAACGTAACTATTCAAGCCTCTCTTTTATAATTCAACATAGAAATTGATGTTCTTTTCCGAAATGTGTACATAACACAATATCTCATAGAGTTGGAGATGGAGGGCTGACGGCGGAGGCCTTGACATCGTCCATCATCATATCAAAATCTTTATGTAAATGCATATATAGTCTTGCTTGACCTTAAATAGAAGAGAAGAGGATTGCTAGATCAGAGTAGACTCTTAGCTTTTAGAAGTGCTGGAGCTCCTATACATATATAAGGTAATGAAGGAGATAAGAATAATTTTGTCATTTCATGTCTTTTCATGCAAGCTAGACTGCTTCTAGCCCCAAAACAAATTGTACCTAAATCTCAAAGACGTTTGAAAACTGTACTCTAACCAGACTAGTACCACCTAGTTATTGAATGGATGCACTTAAGAAACGTCAGCTACTGATTGCATATTTTATATAGATGCATTTGAAACACTAAGCTACAGATAACTTACGGTATTTGATACTCTGGCAAATCAGTCCAGCTTCTATAAGATTAATTGCATTTTCAACGTACCATCTAGACTCAAGTAATCTCCGTACAGATCCCCAAACATAAATAGATTGCAGAGGAGCTAAGAAGCACAAACTTTGGTACTGTATATGCCCTAAACCCTAAACCAAATAGCAAATGGGTTCAGCTAGGATACAGCAAATTTTTATCATTTCAAGCAATTAATATTACTTTAGAAGCATGTAAGTTTAATGGGCTCGTGTATGAGTATATTGAGATTGTGGGTCGTTTACAACTAGAAGAATTAAGCCAAAAAAAATATAGCTGTAGTCACTAACTAGTCCACTAGTAATAGAATTATGCACATGGACTACCAAAGGCCAAAAGCGACAAACCCCCACAACAACATATCCTTTGCAAAAATAGTCTTTGGTTAAACAAAGGTAGACTTATTCAGAATTTTTAGACATGACCCAGAAATAATTTTATTTTGCAAGCGACAGAGATGTCATCAACAACTGCAGATCTACTGTCAGATCATCACAGCTACCTGGCCTTCGTTGCCGCGATGTTTGCTGCTCGCTGCAACTACTGCTTCTTCTTCTTCTTTTGGTCTGCTTTCTTTGCCGACAGGTGCTGCTGCCTCCGTCATTTGTCATCAAAGGAATAGGTATGTGTTTGGTCGCCCATGGCTGCAGCTATTGCTTCCTCTTGTCTCTCGTCTCAAAACCCTTGTTAACCTAGATATTAACACCTTTCATTTTTTTCTTTTTCTTTTTTATTTTTTTTGGTTCAACTATGCTTTGGTGTATTTAAGTAGTTATATGTTTTGACCCTATATATATATATATATATATATATAGGGCACCCATCCGCACCCGCACCTAATCTGCATGCAGTGCTGCTACATGGCCAAAATGGGGCACCCGTGCTTCATAACAAAGGGGCCTACAAAATTCTGTCTGAAACTAAGCTTTCTTATCAAGAATAGTTCGCGATAAACATGAACTGAGACTCGTTGGCATGACCAAAATAAATCAGAAAAGATAACTCAAGGTGGGGGTGGGTGGGGGGGAAGTATTGCGATCATACCATGATAGTGTTAAGATCCTCTTGAGCAATATTCTCCAATGACACTTGTTTAATTGCGACAAAGTCTCCATTCTCCAAATCCAAGCCCTTGTACACTCGACCATATGCTCCTTTCCCAATCTCATCTCCAAGCATCTTATACACACAGGAAAAACCACAATATAAAACAAGGAATCTACACGGCCAATGGCAGTGGTATCACAAAATCCACAGCACATGCATAATCATTTTTTACCACTAGAATCCTAGCAAACTACATCATTCAGTCGAAAATTCCTGTACACCAGCTTCAATCATATGCTATCCCCATAATATCGTGAACCAACTAAGCAACTATCAAGCAATGGCATTCGCATAATTCATACTCCCTCCGCTCTGTTGGATTTTCCCCTTTGACAGATAAATTTTGGAAAATGTAAACAACCAAATTGAAGTCATGTAGACTGAGATTAAATGAGTACCGTTTGACAAGTCAAGGCATGGTAGAAACGATGAATAACGTTAACATTTGCATGTACTAAATATATCATAAGAGTTCGCAATAACTCAAAACTCCATCCAGACCTCTCGACAGTTAAATTTCGTGCATCCTAATGGTCACACCAGTTGAGCGGGACCGAATCCAATCGCAACGAAATGTGTTAAATAAAATCAACAAATCAACTGAAGAATCATAAACCCCAATGCAAAGGAACGAAAAGAAACCCTAATGTACCAATTGGCAAGCATAACCACATTTTCGCAACATGCGGAAAGAGATCATCAGAACACCGGAAATCTAGTCAAAAATTCTTACGTATTTGTTGTCGAGAGTCTTGGATTTGTGAATAGCGGTTGAAGTCTGCTGGCGAGACATCCCTCTGGGTGTGTCCAGCAAAACCCTAGAATAATGATAACGGTTCCATTTGTTGTGTGTGTGTGTGTGTGTGTGGGCAGAGATAAAACGTTGATTTTCAGAAGAAACGGAAGGGAAGAAGGAAACGCCGGGAAGTGAGCAAAGCTCCGACAACTTCTCAAGAGAGCTCGCGCGCGTGGGAAAGAGACCCTCTCTAATTGGTGGATTCTTGCGTTTGTATCAAAACGGCTGAAATACGGTAGTACAGCTCAGACAATTATCAATGTTTATAAATTTGAATTGACGAAATTGCCCGCGGCTGTGGTGCTGTTGGTGAATAAGCCCATGAAAATGCAATTGTCTAACATAAATAATTGCATTTTTTTCACATTTAAGGGTATGTTGAAATTCCTTACAGTTTTAATTTTATTTTAAAAAAATCAGAATTAAACATCTCATCTGCTATCATCCCCCTAATATGACAGTAACACACCACCTTACGAATGAGCGCTTCATTAAGTCTGATTAAGGTTTGATTGGGTGAAGGGGTTTTAATGGCTTGGAATTTACAGGTCGAATGTACTAGGACTATGTAATGGATGAAATCTTGTGATTTGCAGGGACATGGTGATAGGTATTGTAAAATCCCAAATAATATGTAGCTATTATTTTAATTTTTGGGCTACTTTGTTGTTTTAATAATATTTTAAAATACTTTTGAATAAGTAATATAATTTTAGAGGTCTTTTGAGTAGTTTACCAAGTTTAGAGAAATAAAAAGACTGATTAGTTTATGTTTTATCGATAAATTGAGTCTTGTTGCAGCTAAAAACTGGATCGAAAACCACCCCAGAAATCAGGCCTGCAAAAGAGAACACGGAGTGACCGCCGGGTGGGGTTCCGGCGGGGGAACGCTCTGATGCTTAAGTCAGAGATGGCTAACAATGTAGAACTCTGAGAAGTAATAAAGACACAATGTATATGTGTGTGAACTTGTCTTTACCTGAGGGGCTTGACCCCTTTATATAGTGGTAGAAGGAGGAGTCCTAGTAGGACTGGGCTTTGACCAACTCTAATCAGAATCTAATTAGGATCCTAGAGGATCTCATGTCAATCTAAACTGATAGAGTCAGAGCCTCTTTATGATTCTGCCCGGTGATTGATACGGTACATGCCATATCAGTAATGAGCCAGTATGGGTTACGTGTCATAACTGCCACGTGTCGTCCGTAGATTGGAGGGATATTTTTAGCTATATCATATGCCCCCTGCTTTTACCAGCGTTTACTGAAGCGTGTGGAAGCACACTTTTCCCACTGGTGATAGCGAAATATGCCAAAAGCAGGATCGAATCTGTTTGCCCCCATTTCAAATATTTGAAGAGTTCTCTGCTCGGACATGGTTCTGTTCGGACATAGTTCTGCTCGGATGGAATTCTGCTCGGCATGAATCTGTTCGGACATGATTCTGCTCGGACATGGTTCTATTCGGACAGAGTTCTACTCCGATGGAATTCTGCTCGGGCATGAATCTGTTCGGACATGGTTCTGTTCGGACAGAGTTCTGCTCGGATGGAATTCTGCTCGGCCTTTGTCACTCTGCTCGGGCAGAGTGTTCGGATAGGATTCTGTTCGGACAGAATTCTGCTCGGCCATTGTCACTCTGCTCGGGCAGAGTGTTCGGACACGATTATGTTCGGCCGTTGTCACTCTGCTCGGGCAGAGTATTCGGACGGGATTATGCTCGGGCAAGATTCTGTTCGCCACGGTCACACTCTTCGGGCAGAGTGTTCGGACACGATTCTGCTAGGGCAGGATTCTGTTTGGCCACGGTCACGTTGTTCGGGAAGAGTGTTCGGACACGATTCTGCTCGGGAAGGATTCTGTTCGGCCACGGTCACTCTGTTCCGGCAGAGTGTTCGGACGGGATTCTGTTCGAACAGAATTCTGCTCGGCCGTTGTCACTCTGCTCGGGCAGAGTGTTCAGACACGATTCTGTTCGGACAAAATTCTGTTCGGCCGTTGTCACTTTGCTCGGGCAGAGTGTTCGGACACGATTCTGTTCGGACAGAATTCTATTCGGCAACGGTCACTCTGCTGGGGCAGAGTGTTCGGAAGGGATTTTGCTCTAACAGAATTCTGTTTGGCCGTTGTCACTCTGCTGGGGTAGAGTGTTCGGACGGGATTCTGCTCGGACAAGATTATGTTTGGCCACAGTCACTCTGTTCCGGCAGAGTGTTCGGACACGATTCTGCTCAGAAAGGAATCTGTTCGGCCACGGACACTCTGTTCAGGCAGAGTGTTCGGACATGATTCTGCTAGGGAAGGATTCTTTTCGGCCATTACCTTGGTTCCCTCCACGTGTCTCCTTCTCCATTAATGTCTTTGAGCGGGAATTGAGAATTTTCAAGTTTCTCTACTCTTCAGCTTGTGACACGTGTGTGGTGGATGAACCGTTGCGTTTCCCCAGAAACGGTTACACGGGGTTTCTCTATAAAAAGAGAACTTTCAGTTCATTTTTTCTTCACTCGAAATTTTTTGGAAGCACACTACTCTTCAAGTAAGTCTTTTTGCTTTCTTCTTTCTGTTCAGCACTTCAAGTTTTTCATAGTTTCTTAGTTTGGGTAGAAAACATGTCCGAAACTTCAGCGTCTGTTTCTTCGTCCGAAGAGAGTAGTTCATCTTCGAGTTCAGAACGAGTTCCAACTTCAGGAAGTGAAGTTGGAACTTCCAATCCACAACTACCACAAGCTTCAACTTCCCATCCATTCCAACCTTCAACTTCTCAACCATTACCACCTTCATCTTCTCAACCTTCACACTCTTTGTCTAGAAAAAATGCCTTAGGAGATGTAAAGGATCAAGCTGACGATAAGGCTAATCCCAAACCTTGGTATATTGTTGATGAGAAGTTAGGCAAGATGTCTACCGAAGATTTGCAGGATTTAATTCGGGAATATCCTCTTCTCGAAGGTTGGTATGCTCGTCTTCCTGGTTTGCAAGAACCAGCAAATTATGGAACCAAGTTTGAAACTGGGATATATGAAGAGCAAGTGAAGTCTGGGTATAGGATTCCTCTCCACCCTTTTGCTTTTCGTTTCTTCGAGCATTATCGCATGGCTCCAGGGCAGCTTGTTCCAAATGATTGGAGGAAGCTTGCCGGCCTTATATATTTAGTCCAGACTTCAGGCTACAAACCAAATGTAACAGATTTTATGAGAGTGTTCTTCGAAATATGTTTTGTCAAGGGAGTCGCCAACTGCCCGGGATGGTATTACATTCATAGTAGGCAACGACTCCTGAAGGGAGGCCCGAAGTCAAATAAAGGCTGGCATTCTAGATACTTCTTTGTTGGCCGCCTGGACAAGGGGGAGCTTCCGTTTGATAGAGACTGGAATCCATTCTGTAAGGATTTCAAAAATCCTAGAAAGCCTACTCCCAACAATCTGACTAAACATATACTTAGTCATATTAAGCTTCGAGGTGGTCTTTGCATAGATGAGCCTCTTTCAGAGGAGCAACTGGAGTGGGCGAAGATCATTCCTCCAAAGCCCATTCCAGCTGGTCTTCTGATTCCTTCTCCTCCTCCCGCTATTCCTAGCATGTCATCTGCCGAGACCGTTCCCGTAGGTGTGTTTTATGGAAGTCTTTGATTTCAATTTGGTTTCAGTATTCATTCCCGTATTGATTTCTACCTTGACTGCAGAGATGGCTAGCGAAAGTGGAAAATCCCCAAAAGGAGGCTTTCTTGGCGTTCTTCAGAAAGCTAAGGGGAAGCACAAGGAGAAACAGCCCAGTGCGGAGTTGCCCCTGTTCCTAAGAGGACTAGAGTTACTCCTCCAGAACGTTCTCCACGTATCTTGGAGCAAGTGTCCATTGATGACGATCCTATCTTTCGACCGAGGTGGACACTTAGGTGCGATGACCTTGGGATGCCGGATAGCCAGGTCTCGGAGTAGCATCTTCTTCATGGAATTCTACCTCGAGACAAAGAGGTCTTCCAGACTCAGACACACGAGACCTTTGCCTGCTCCTTTGCCCAGGCCGTCTATACGGTAATGTCCTTTGTCTCAACTAAGTTTCTGTTTTGTTTTCAACTTTCATTTAGCTGATGGTTCCAATCTTCATTCCAGATGTACGCTAGCGAATCTGAGATGCTTTCTCGCTTTGAGATGGTGAGGCAGGTGGCAGCAGATGAGGCTCAACAGAAGAGGGAAGCTGTTAAGGTGGCACAAGAAGCTTCTCATCGTGCTGAAGAGCTGAGCAAGCAAGAGGCAAATCATCTTGCTCAGATCGCAACTCTGGAGAAGAGGCTGGAGCGAGTCAAGAGGAAGGCAGCAGAAGAGGTAACCAAGGCTCGTGACCAAGGCATCCGCGACTTCTTAGATGGAAACGCTGGGGACGAATGGCTCAAGAAACGTGCGAATGATGGCCTTGAGATTTACGAGCTTGGTTTTGCAAAGGCCAAGGAGATGTTTGCTGAGCGCTTTCCTGATATCCTCTTGGATGACTTCGTTCTGCCTGCAGTGATATCTCCGTCTGGAGAGACTGTTCTGCCATCAGAGGTAGGTGATGCTGCAGCTTCTCATCCTCCAGGGGAAGGTCCTTCTGGTGATGCCCCCGAGCCTTAGATTTTAGTCTTTGTACCTAGGCTTTTTGCTTTATACAGACAGAGAATATTGATGCCCGTTCAAGGGCTTATTGTAAAACTCTTTATCTTTTATTTATGCTTTACTATGTGTTTCTCATGGTTTATCTTTACCATTCACACAGTATTATTGATTTTTACTTTGGCTCAAACCCTTTATTCGTCACTTAAAGAGTTGGCAAAGAAGTCGAGCACCCCCGCTCGGCCTATAATTCGAAGAAGCAAAAGCTTTAATGGAGTGACGGTGCCCCCATTAACTTTTGTTTCTTCACGGACTTAGATCTGTAGCTAATCCGTTTGGCCTTCTCTTGCATTTTTATAAAATCCAAGAGTTATACACTCTGTTAGGACATAATGTTTTTGGCTACATTGATCACTCTGTTCGGGCAAAGTGTTCGGCCATCACTCTGTTCGGACAGAATGTTTTTGGCTACATTGATCACTCTGATAGGGCAGAGTGTTCGGCCATCACTCTGTTCAGACAGAATATTTTTGGCTACATTGATCACTCTGATCGGGTAGAGTGTTCGGCCATCACTCTGTTCGGACAGAATATTTTTGGCTAAATTGATCACTCTGATCGGGCAGAGTGTTCGGTCATCACTCTATTCGGACAGAATGTTTTTTGCTACATTGATCACTCTGTTCGGGCAGAGTGTTCGGCCATCACTCTGTTCGGACAGAATATTTTTGGCTACATTGATCACTCTGATCGGGCAGAGTGTTTTGGCTAAGCCCATAATAATACTGAGAGCAAAAATAACTTTATTGCTCGAGCAAAAGATAAAGTTTACATTGGATTGCTTAACAACCCATTTATTTGAAATTATCTTTCTAAAGACAATTTTTAAGAGATTGGGGTTTTGATAAGGTCTGGGCCCTTATCCCCCTGAAAAAGAAGTGTCTTGCCTTGAGGCAAGATGCTACTGCGCGACGCGTTGTTTTATAACAACGGATCGTTCATGGGCTTGAGTCCGAACTTCTTCTATCAAATCAAGATTTCCTCTGAGTCCAATTTCTTTGCCTTCTTTGGTCGGCACGAAATTACGTAGCACTGACGAGCTATAGTCTGGTCCCCTTTCACCTCTCCAATCCCGTGTTCTGTGGGGAATTTCATCTTGAGGTGATAAGTTGACACTACAGCTTGTAACTGATTGAGTGCTGGTCGTCCTAATATGGCGTTGTATGCTGAGGGGACCTTGACCACCACAAAATCAAGTATGAAGTTGGCTTGTGCTGGAGGTGTGCCAATCGCAACTGGGAGTGCGATAATACCTTCGGCTGTAACTGGATGATTGGAGAATCCATACAATGGAGTATCTGTCTTTCGGAGACGGTCCGTTGGAATGTTCATCTTCTTGAATGCATCGTAAAATAAGATTTTTACAGAACTTCCGTTATCTATCAAGACACGCTTTACATCAAAGTTTCCAGCTCTAACTGTGATGACTAATGGGTCATCATGAGGAGTTTGTATATCCTTTGAATCTTCATCGGAAAAGGTGATCGCTGCTACGGGTACCGTCTTCGATTTCTTATTCAGGGGCTGACTCGTTATGTATACTTATCTGGCGTATGCTTTTCTAGCCCGTCCTGATGAACCTCCTGCGGCTAATCCCCCAGATATAGTGTTGATTATACCCGCATTCTCTTCCCGATCTTCTCTTTCTTCTGTGGCTGGAGGTGTCTGTAGTCTTTCTTCTCTAGGAGCTACAAACTTTCTCAACTGGCCACGCTTGATAAGGGCCTCAATTGCTCATTTAAGCGACCCGCAATTGTCAGTTGTGTGGCCATGATCGTTGTGAAAGTGACACCATAAATCTTTGTTCCGTTTATTTGGTCGAGATTTCAGCTTGTCCGGCCACTGGAGAGCCTTATTGTCCTTGATCTCATGAAGAATCTGTGATGGTTTTGCATTGAGGGGTGTCAGATTTTTTCCAAGCGAACGGCTCTTTCGGACGCCGTTCATCACGCTTGGAACGTTTTGTCGGCTTTCCTCCTTGAGGAGGAGTTAATTCCCTAGACCGTTTCTTCTGTTCTTCCTTCCCTTCTCCACGCCGTCCTCTGTGTGTCTCCAGGTATTCTTCAGCTTGAATATATTTGTTAGCCTTCTCGAGAAGGGCTTTCATATTACCTGGAGGACTTTTGTTCACAGAGAATGCGAACTTGGATGTGGGTCGAAGGCCTCGGAGGAATGCAGTATACTTCACGGACTCGTCCAAGTTATCGATTTCCAAGGTGGCTGCGTTGAATCGTTCGAGAAAGCATGCCAAAGACTCGTTTTTCTCTTGCACAATGTTCAGCAAACTCGCCGATTTCTTTCTTCGGGAGCGACTGCTTACAAAGTGTTTTTGAAAGAGATCCGATAATTGGCCGAAAGAGTAGATGGACCTTGGTTGTAGAGATTTGAACCACGCATGCGCTACTTTCCTTAGAGTGGTAGGAAAGGCTCTGCACATGACAGCGTTTGAAACCTGGAGGAGTAGCATGTGTTGTTTGAAACTGGTAAACATGTTCTCTGGATCCACAGTCCCGTCGTAGAGGTCACATTGTGGCATTCAAAAATTGGGAGGTAGCTTTGCCTTCTCGATGGCCTTCGACAACGGATATCCAGATTCATCCCTTGGGCGAGATCGTTCTGGAGAACGATATCTAGGGACCACCTTCCAAGAGTCCCGTTCTTGGGAACGAGACTCAGGCGTCCTCGGGAACGAGACTCAGGCGTCCTCTTCCTGTGGATAGATCTTCGAGGGGTCTCAACTCTGGCGGCCTGCGCGGGAGAGGAGTTGGTACTGTCTTCGACTGAAGAATCGCGACGGTAGCATGATCCACTCCTGGTTATGTGATTTCCGCTCTTATCTTTGGGATTGTAAGTTGGATCGGCCGTTGATTGGTATTTGCGGCCGTAACTTGATCTGGATGTGAGATGAAGACAAAGATCGCCGGGGTCAATATGAGAATGGTAAGTAGATGGAGGAGCCACAGCCATGTCGAGCTTTTGTTAAAGAGTGTTCACGACATCTTTTAGCTCGTGGATCTCTTTTGTAAGTTCGGCATGGGGTGTTTTGAATAACTTCCGGTTCAGGCGATGACGAAGGTCCTTATTTTTCAGAGTAGACGTCGGAGAGTGATTTCTTCGAGGTCTAGCTTCTGATTCGGGAGTTGCAGATGTTACGTTAACGTGTGCATCTTCCGCAGAATCAGTATGACAACGTGAAGGTGTCGAACGGTGGTCACGACTGAGTCGACGAGAGCTGCTCGTTCGGGCGTGACGGTGTGGAGAACGACTATGTGAAGAGTCGTTAGAAGAAGAATGATTGGCCATGTCCCCTGTAGTGGTCCCACAGATGGCACCAATCTGTTGCAGCTAAAAGCTGGATCGGAACCACCCCAGAAATCAGGCCTGCAAAAGAAAACACGGAGTGACCACCGGGTGGGGTTCCGGCGGGGGAACGCTCCGATGCTTAAGTCAGAGATGGCTGACAATGTAGAACTCTGAGAAGCAATAAAGACACAATGTATATGTGTGTGAACTTGTCTTTACCTGAGGGGCTTGACCCCTTTATATAGTGGTAGAAGGAGGAGTCCTAGTAGGACTGGGCTTTGACCAACTCTAATCAGAATCTAATTAGGATCCTAGAGGATCTCATGTCAATCTAAACTGATAGAGTCAGAGCCTCTTTAGGATTCTGCCCGGTGATTGATACGGTACATGCCATATCAGTAATGAGCCAGTATGGGTTAAGTGTCATAACTGTCACGTGTCGTCCATAGATTGGAGGAATATTTTTAGCTATATCAAGTGTGATCTTTTATAGAGAGGAGAAGGAAGAGAAAATTAGAGCTTGAGGATTTTAACCTTCTACTCACAATTGGTAAGTGATCGATCATAAATCTTAATCAAAATACAATTGATTTGAAGATTTTAATCTTAATGCTTGATTTTATTAATTAAATTTGATATTTTTGAAAAGTTACGCAACTTGCGAATCTTGTAGCGAGAATTGAGAAAGGGTTACACTTAATAAGGGTTACATTCCGGTACCATTTATTAAGTCGTTCACCGTTTCACTAAAAAGGCCATATCTGCGCTCCATTCTTCGTCTCACAATATTTTCTCGGTTGTCAGACGTTGTCCTTTCATGGACAAGGACGTCATCATTTCGGCCCTTTTGGGTGTACAATCAGAGGCATTGAAGTGCCACATGGCACCACCCAAATGGTGGACATATCATTGTGAACATTTTTTCCCATATTTCGTTATTTGTAATTTCTAGAACCGTACGAACTCGAATTCAAGCGATTCCACTTTCGTTAAACTCGTCTCTTCGTCCTCTTCGAATTGAGTCTAATATCGAATAATTTCTGAAATCGTTATGTTGTCCTTATTAAAATGCAAGTTTTGATACTTTAACGTCTATTATATACGTGAGATACTATGATATTCGTTTGACCTCTCTGAATTGAACTAATATTTTAGAACATTCACGTGCTTAGGTTAATGTGCTGCTATGACATGATATGGTAATTGCTACCGTAATGCAACTTTGAACTTAGAATCTTCACGTACTTTACAGTCATGCATGACGTGATCGTATCTCATTTGACTATTAGGTCGATAATTCGAATATGTTCCTTTGACTTTGATTTGATCTTTGATGGATTGGGTTGGAAATCTCGAAATGAGTTTATTTGTCGTGCTAAGATTATCTATCGTCTTTACACTTTCGTTTTCATATGCTTTGTTTGGACTCAACTACATGTCATTGGATATCTGCGTTGTACTCCATGGGTGTGTACGTGTAATCTTTATTGGGCTTTGTGCTCACCTCCCTCCCTCCTCCTCTTATTTCAGGTAATTGAGTTTAGACAACGATATAGGAGGTAGTTATATGCATAAGCGTGGAGTTGTTCTTAAATTTGAGACTTTCTTAGTCATTTGAGAATAAAGATTTTTGTAATAGTTTGATTAAGTAACTTTTTGAAATTCAGTTCCTGAAAAGTAACTGTTGTTATCAAATTTTCGCTGCATTTATTAGACATTGAGGATGAATACAAATGCTTCCGATTTGGGATATGTTAGAGCTCTGATTTCCTCTTCGAGATTATATTTTTGCTAAATATTTTGGATATTATATTTCTAGTAAGTAAGAATATTTTTAAATAGTGTGTGTAGGTCCGCCTCCGGGTTGGGGTCTTGACAGGTACGATGGTGGATTGGATTTTGAGCAGTGGTGGTGCCGTGGTGGTCACCGATGTTGGAAGGTTCGGTGTAACTTCCCTGAATTTTCCGAAACGTTAACGCTCAATCCAACAATCACTTAATCATAGAATCCTCAACTTAAACAAAATAAATACTACCAATCTGTCAGTGCAACAAATCCATCAATTAATGTATTATTCCGAATACACAATCATGATCAATAAACTAAATTTAAACCTGATAATAAACTACAGAGTTTCACCCATGCAGGGGTTCTAAAGAGAAACACAATTTAAGTTCACTAGCTTGCTTGCCTCTAGTCCAATTTCAATTAGTCTAACGCTGGTTACTACTTGCAAAAAAGAAGTCAAAGGGAAGAGAGCTTTTGAGAGCTCAGTAAGATCGCTCAAACGAAGAAATTACAAACAATTCACAGATGCAATTTAATGAAAAATTTTCCAAGAATTTCAAAAGAATCATAACTAATTCGATCAGATGTCAATATGATTTTCGGATACGACGCAACAATCAATCGCAGATACACCGGCTAGTCAGTCAAGGTACTAGCCCATACCAATATACCGGCTAGTCTGTTAAGGTACTAGCCCACACCAATATCCTCTAATATACACCAACTCCCACCAAACACTTCGATGCAAATTCTCATGTCAATATATAGAATGACAACAAACGATAATACAATTATTAAATCGATACACAACAAGAAATAAACATAGAGCATTTTATATGATTTCCAATAAACGCTTAAGGCTCAAGAACAGGTATTAAAGGCAAATAACGAATTCTCATAACAAATATAACGGAATCCAAAGAAATTTGATAGCAATTTTAAAAAAAATATACGAAGACAAATTGATGAATTAGGTTTCGGATCGAAATTCCTTGCCTCGATCCAAGCTATGCGTTCGCTGCTATTGAACCTTGTTTAAACCTCGAATTAACCTAAATGGGTAAATTAATTATTAGAATTCAACCTAGCCTCACCAACTATTAATATAATGTTAAATCTTAATCGTTGTTCACTCCGACACTCTTAACGTTAACAAAAATGAATCGAATTTCTCGAACGGCTAAACCTAACGGATAACCACGCATACTCTGAAAAGCATTAAGACACTCCAAAAATGATACTAAATTATTATAAAAATTCTTTTGTACCTTAAAACACCATAAAAAGTTATAATATAAATTTTCTAAATTTTAAAATATTTTTGAATCAAAAAATGATTTTCTTAAATACCAGAAAAAGCCCAAACTAACAATTAATGCTTTTAACTCAAATCAAAGTTCCATAATATTCATAATAGCTTTAAAATATATAAGAAAAATACAGAAATCAAAAATTAAAATTTAAAAAAACACCAAACCATTTTAAAATCATTCGTTTCATTAAATCAAATACGATACATGTTAATGTACTAAATCAACTCAAAAATTAATGAAACTTAATCTGAGTTGTCTTTTTACTATAAAAGCATTGCTGTTTTGGGAATTTAATATTAATAGCAAATGCTCCAAATAAAATTTAGAATAGCTCTACTTGCAAAAATATTAAAAATATCAAACGACATCGGAAAAATATGAAAATTTCACAGAACTTATAATATTGTACTAAGAACCAGCCTGTAAAGTTTCAGCATTTTTGGACAACCGTACAATACCCAACGCCAGGTGGTACAACTGTTCATGCACAATGTACCACCTTTGCTGTGAGACCCATCACTGTTGCACCTCCCTCTTCTTCCTTTCCATACTTTGTCCATTTCCCATTACCCAGTACACAACAGACACACTCACAGCTGGTGCAACTTCTTCCTTCTCCACTACACACTCAAAACTACAAACCCACACACATATACACATACATACACCTAGTCACATTCTAAAGCACACATTTACACACACTCTCTTCATGTACAGGACACACACTACACTGCTTTTCACTCTACTCACACAGCTTTCATTCCACACGTTTTTCTCACCATTTGATCCACCCACACACATTTTTACACACATATTCTCACCATCTTATTCAACCCACACAGCTTTTCATTCCACCACATATCCATAAATACATTACACAAATTCATATTTCTCCACATATCCAGTTCTTTCACCTGCACGACTCACCAACCATTTTCACATTTACTTACTGTATTCACATGAAACTCGTCACACATTCATGCACACACCTTCTTTGTATATCTATCTCCCTTGCCCACATAGCACTCACACAACACGCATATATAGTCAAGAGAGAAATTGCATACCTTTTCTCCTTTCACACCCACTGTCGTGAGAGGCAGTGGGTCTTCCTTCTCTCTCTTTTCCTTTTTCCAATTCACCTACATATACACGAACACATACATACACTGATATGTATATATTTACGTAGCCACATTCACATCAAAATGCACCATTCATTGTGACCCGTAAACCCCCATATATTTACATAAGTATACAACCTTGATAATTGATGTACAACCCGCTCACACATTACATAAGGCAGCCTCTCATGGCCGTCTCTCTCTAACGATGGCCCTTCATGGTTGCTTCTATCCCGCCTCACAGCCGCCCCCAACACCTACGGCAGCCAACATGGCTACCCCAGTTCCTCTCTTCCCTTCGGTAATCATGGATGCCATCCCCTCCACTCGATCTCGCAGACATGGCAACCTGGAGCCACCCAACGTCTAACATTTTCACAGCACTATCACACAGGACAGTACCCATTTATACATCTACTGGAATACACTTGCACATATATATAAAACACATGAAGCATGAATTAAAGCAAGCTTACCGGAAAAATGGTCCCTAATAAAATATTTACGACCCATGATGCGTTAGTAAAATTAATGATGGGTTATTCTGCCATCCCGTTTGACAATTTGTCGCTAACAAGTACACCGTTATCAAAGAAAAATTATTGTCTCTAAAATTGCTAGCGCGATCTGACCGTCCATCCTGAAAGATGGACGGTCCAGATCGCGCCTTTTTCCAAAACTGATCCCCGTCCGCCATACAGTCTCGCGGACGGGATTTTTACCTTTTTGCCCTCCTCCCATGTCCGCGAGACTGTCTCGCGGACGCCTTTCTGTTCCTGACATGTGTCAGGAAAAAGGCGTCCGCGAGACAGTGTGGCGGACGATCTCTAGGCTGACACATGTCAGGACCTGTCCTCTCGGTCGCCTATAAAGTCTCCTATCAGAGCCCCGAGAACTGTCCCCTTGGTATCTGTGACGTCAACAGTGTCCGCTTTGTGGGAAATCTCCAATGTAGCGGACGGCGTCCCTTCGTCCACTCTCTCCTGCTATAAATATTTAATCAGATCGGGCTATATATATTATTGTAGCGGACGGCGTCCCCTCTCTCTCTCTCTAGAACATCTAACCCAAGCCGCTACCCCATCTACGGCGACCCACATCTCCGGTCACCCACATCTCCGCCGACACCACCGTCCTCCCCTCAACGCCGATCTCGATGGCTTCTGGATCGGAGACCACCTACGCCTACGATTATATTGGCAACTTGCACCTGGTAGGCAAACACTTTTTCAAAGTCATGATGCCGGGATTTGAGCATGAACTTGTAGGCTATCCCTCTTTCTCTTTCTCTGTATTTTCGTGTGTTAAAAGTTTGATCTTTTGTTTTTCTTAACCAAAACTAACCTATTTTTTGTATTGTGTTTGGTAGGACATACCGGAAGCATTTACCAATCAATTTACAACAATTCATGATAGTGCAAGATTATATAGCCGCAAGGGGGCATGGCAGGTTGAAATCAAGCTGAAGCCCGGCCGATCCCAAAAAAAGGAATTCGCAGAGGGTTGGAACGTCTTCGTGCGCCAGCATGGCCTCGAACTCGGGGACTTTGTAGTGTTCGAACACCTTGGGTGGTGGGATTTTCAAGTTGTAATCTTTGATCGGAGCGCTTGTGAAAAGCTTTCGTACCCCATTTGTGAACCATAGTTTATTATAATAAAAAAATTTATGTTCTTGTTTATTATGTTTTCAAATTTTTTCTTGCTTAATTGTGCCTTTTTTTGTTGCCTTGATATATTGAGATCGTTGATTATGAATCGTACATTATTTTTTGGAAAAATTGAGATTGTTGATTCCGTCGCTAAAACAAGTCTTCGGGCGTCAGTTTATTAAAATAGCATTAACCTACTATGTCGCTAAAACAATTCAATTTATTAAAACTGCATTACGGGCGCCAATTTATTCCAATTTATTACATTACGCTACATTGTATAGCTCTATATATATAGCGGATATAAGGCCTCCGCTTAGGCCGGGGTTCGGGAAGGTCGGAACTAAATGGCTGGTCAGTGCCAACCATTTTCTGGACCCGGAACTAAATGTCTGGTCCGTGCCAACCATTTTCTGCAGTATGTATATCCGCGATACTATATAGCGGACAGTCTATCAGCGTCTGCGGGGCCGTCCGCTACATAGTATAACGGACGTAGAGAAGACAACCAAAAGAAAAAACTAAGTGTTGGAGAGGTGGGTATTCTGCGGGGCCGTCCGCTACATAGTATAGCGGACGTAGAGAACCAAAAGAAAAAAAAAACTTAGTGTTGGAGAGGTGGGTATTCTGCGGGGCCGTCCGCTACATAGTATAGCGGACGTAGAGAAGACAACCAAAAAAATTCTGCGGGCCGTCCGCTACATAGTATAGCGGACGTAGAGAAAACAACCAAAACAACCAAAAGTCTATCGTCCGCGATACTATATAGCGGACAAGGAACAGACTGGTGTCATCCGCGATACTATATAGCGGACGGCAAATATATATTGTCCAGCGGACAGTAAATATATATATTCAAACCCAAAAGAAAGTCCTATAACTTCTACACTCTTCTCCGTTCTTCCTACTCACAAATATTCCCAGCGGCGTTGGCAAGCAGATCTGCGCAATTTCTTCATAAGAGCAGCTTTAATACCCTAATAGATCACGTAAGTTCACAAAATCAATCCTTTACATGTTTCTAATCTATAGTTGTGATCAATATTGCGTTTTATGCGTGGTTTTGATTATGCATTGAGCATGTGCTAGCGATGATGAGGATTTATATATGTATGTATTTGTTCATGTGCTAGCGTTTGTAAAATCCGATTCCATAGTTTCAGTTGCAAAAAATGGAATTTATCCCTGGACCAGAAGATCCATCCGTGTTATACGACCAAGCCAACCATATCAGTACGCTCATATGGGATGGTGGAGTAAGATACATTATTTATCAACTTTCTTATTATTACGAACGTTGTTTTACCGTTCATTTTGCTTAAATTGTATTTATTAATAATTCGTAGGAAAGAGAACTTCTCACCACCGTAGAAGTATCTCGCGAGTTCACGAGATGGAAATTGAACAAGTCCCAGAAAAGGATACTGCGTGGAATTGGGTTTGGGATTTTCACGCATGGGCAGATCTTTCAACAGCTTGACCGGGCCTTGATAGGTGCCCTTGTTGAGAGGTGGAGAAGTGAAACGAATACGTTTCACTTCCCGCTCGGAGAGATGACGATTACCCTAGAAGATGTAGGGTTCATCTTGGGGTTGCCGGTGACGGGGCGGCCGGTAATTGCTCCTCCGTCAGACGCAACGAATAAGAGAACAGCGCGAGACTTCTTCACTTCGATACCCCAGGATCAATTTAGCACTGGTGGTATAAAGTTGAAGTGGTTGGTAGATACCTACGGGGTTTTGCCGGAAAACTATACGGGCCGTGAGCTTGTGGTGTACACAAAGGCCTTCCTCTTGTGGGTGATGGGGGCAATTTTATTCCCAACGACGTCGAAGAACACGGTCAGCGTGAAATATTTACCGTTGTTGGGTAACCTGTCGGAGGTTGGGGATTATGCCTGGGGTGCAGCGGTTCTTTCGTATCTGTACCGAGCATTGCACAAGGCAACGAGGCCCAACTCCAAAGCCATATGTGCATGTCTCTCGCTATTGCAGGTATATCATATAAATCATGTCTTCGTTATTGTGTTTTATTTTTGTTGAATCGACGATATAAATATAATTTTTTGATGTTCTCAGGTGTGGTCTTACGAACACCTTGCTCCCGGTGCACCAACGCGTAGGGATGGAACCGATAAAGTCTGGCCTCGGTTGTGTGCTTGGGAGTACAGCCGGAGGGCTAGCCACTACAAGAGGAGAGTCGATCCCCATCACAACATTACGTACTATCGAGGGGAGTTCGACCGTCTATCTCCGGGCCAAATGCGTTGGGCACCGTACATACGTTTGGCGCGACGGGTGGGAGAGTCGTTCGTCTTCACGCTCTCCGGGTTGCAGCGCACACCCCTGATCCATTTCGAGGTCGCAGAGTGGCAGCTGCCCGACCGAGCAATGCGCCATTTTGAGTTGGAGCAGGGTTTGCCAGTCGATGCCCCGGATATGAGGGTTAACAGGAACCCACCGGATGTCGGAGTGTTTGGCACCGCCAATGCGTACGAATTGTGCGCGGCCGAAATAGAGCTTTGGACTTCTTGGCAGGACACACTGGCGGCCATCGTCTCGGAGCCAGACCCCGTTATCAGCATCGATCAGTACGATGAGTGGTACTACCGCATCACGCGGAGGAGAGTAGCCCCTGTAAACTTTGAACGTGGGGAGAGGTATGCGCCTAGGGGTCAGATCGATGAGCGTATGGCATACAATCTCGTAAGTTGCCCAACAAGTCTGACTTGAACCAAATTAGTTGAATATAAATGTCTGATTGAAGTTACTTAATTTTTTATCTCTTTGGATGTAGGTTAATGCCTCGCTTGCATTCTTCCAGAAGTTGAGTGAGCGGAGGGATCTGGTGAGCGCAATGGGCGAGGATCTTTGCCAACAGGCTGCGACATTGGCTTTAGGCTGCGGGAATTTTTTGCGCCAAGCATCGGGCCAGTCTTCGGGAGTCAGCCCGGGAATGGGTTATACGGGCGTCAGCCAGGGATACGGTGATCCCTCTGGACAGGCTTCAGGGGTGAGTCAGGGAGTTGGTGGTACCTCTGAAGCGGGGATGGGACAGGCTCAAGCGTCGTGGGGCGATTACAGCGGCCCCTCCTTCAATTTGTTCCCGGAACCCCTCTCTCAAGTCACGCAAGACTGTCCTTTCGGAAACTACGGTTTCTCCGAGGCACTGCCCATTGTCCCGTGGGCGGGACCAGTTGGCGGCCCCGGAGGGGAATATCAGCCGGCCGAAGAAGGAATTGGAGGCCAATATCCCCCGATCGACCCCCGAGGGCAATATCCGAAAGGGCATCCAGCCAGGCCCCTAAAGCCGCATAAATGCGATCTAATCCGAGCCCGTTATTTTAGCGGGGCCCCCCAAGACGGAGCGTCGTATGACATGGATCACCCGGAGGGCTTGGATTACAATGCCTCGTGGACAGAGATCGCCTCGCTGGCGCCGGGAGCTTGGTTAGACAGCGGTGTCATCTCGCACTACGTGCAAATTCTGAGGCGAAGGTGTCGGGAGCATCCAAACATCGGTCCGCGCGTGTTTATCTTGGATGCTTTTTTTCATCAGCTCCTAGTACAAGAGTGGCACGACTGGGGCAATGCAAGGAAGGGGAGAACCATGGCCCAGTGGAAACCGTCCCCTAACCTACAAGCATATCTTGCTAGGGATAGTCCAGTGAGCGCAAGTGTTGCCGACGTGTTTCTAATCCCCTTTTTAGGGAATGCCCACTGGTACTTGGTTTGCTACGAACCATTACAGAGCACGGTTTCAGTCGTCGACAGTCTCTACGATGATACCGACGTGATGCCTGTGATTGATATGTACCGAGGCATAGGCCAGTTGGATGCCATGGTAAGATCCTGTTTCCTTCTTATTGTAACTTGCATATTATAAAACTGATTAATCTTATTTTGCTAGCTATGTTTAATGCTTATTATGTTTCTCGCAGAATCTTTTTGCTGCCCTGGTCAATGGTAGGCGTCGGGAGAAGGTATCGCGCAGGCCGGTCCTCATTTTCCGATTGAAGAGGAGTAGGCCCAAGCAACATAATTCCTCGGACTGCGGCGTCTTCCTCTGCATGTACATGGATTACATTTGCCGGTCTGAGAGCCTCAAGAAGACTGTCTGGAGCGAAGAATGCATACAAGACTTTAGGTATAGGATTGCTTGGCAAATTATGAATGGCCGGCCTAGAGCTATTAGGTTTATTGTAAATCCGTGTAAGGAACATCATTCCCGCGAGAGATGATGTTCCCCAATTCACATTGTAACGTTACAACACTTTTTTAAAAAAAATTTATTGAATGCGATTGATTTTATTGACCGATATGATTTAACGGTGGGAAACCAAGTGTTGGATATCTGTCTGTTGGATATCTGTCTATCTGCAGGGCAAGTGTTCAAAAAATAACCAAGTGTTCGATAATCAGTGTTTCTGCCCGGCCGTCCGCTACATAGTATAGCGGACGTAGAGAACCAAAAAAAAAAAAACTAAGTGTTGGGGGCCGTCCGCTACATAGTATAGCGGACGCAGAGAAGTCAACCAAAACAAAAAAACTAAGTGTTGGAGAGGTGGGTATTCTGCGGGGCCGTCCGCTACATAGTATAGCGGACGTAGAGAAAACAACCAAAAGAAAAAACTAAGTAACTAAGTGTTGGAGAGGTGGGTATTCTGCGGGGCTGTCCGCTACATAGTATAGCGGACGTAGAGAAGTCAACCAAAACAAAAAAAAACTAAGTGTTGGAGAGGTGGGTATTCTGCGGGGCCGTCCGCTACATAGTATAGCGGACGTAGAGAAAACAACCAAAAGAAAAAACTAAGTGTTGGAGAGGGGGTATTCTGCGGGGCCGTCCGCTACATAGTATAGCGGACGTAGAGAAGTCAACCAAAACAAAAAAAAACTAAGTGTTGTTGGAGAGGTGGGTATTCTGCGGGGCCGTCCGCTACATAGTATAGCGGACGTAGAGAAAACAACCAAAAAAAAACTAAGTGTTGGAGAGGGTATTCTGCGGGGCCGTCCGCTACATAGTATAGCGGACGTAGAGAAGACAACCAAAACAAAAAAAAAACTAAGTGTTGGAGAGGTATTCTTTAATACCTTAGGTTTCTAATGTTGTGCTGCGCAGTGTAGCGGACAGTGTAAGAAATCACATATAAAAAAATGAGAGTAAAGGTTATTACAAACGAGTCATTACTAAAATATTATTACAAAATGTCCGACAGGTTTGATGGCTCATAAAAGATTATTACAAAATATTCAGTACACTAAAGTTCCACTGCAGCTTGTTCGTCCTCATCCTCGGCATCATCTTCTTCCCCGTCTTGCAAAGGCACTGGACTTATCCCCAGTGCCTTGTAATGGTTCCGCTTGTCGTGGTCGGTCATTTTGTTGCACAATGCACACCTTCTTAGCTTTTTTGGTTGAGTTGCCGTCTCAATAGAGCTTTTCATCCGCGTAGATCTCTTGCGGCCTTTCGTTTGCGATATAATTGGATCCGAAGGCCGGATATCATTGTCGTCTCCCTCCCCCGGCTCGTCATCTTCTGATCCCGTCGTAGGCTCGGTGTCAACCGCATTGCTGACTGAAGCTGCTTCCAATTGGTCGACGATGGGCTCTTGCTGCTGAGCTACCTCGAGGAGATGTTTATATCCGACCATTGTAGCAGCACCCTTTACGGACAAACGGGTGAACATCGTCACCAGATGATTATACCGCAACGTCTCTGATTCTTCAAAGTCAGTATACGGGTGCTCCGGAAAGGAAATGGTACCGTGCAACCTGTTTGCACCTTTCGTCCACCGTGGCAGGACGTATTTATCGGGGATTGTCCTGATATTCTTCTGTGTGAAAAACCGCAGAATGTGTCTACACAGGATGCCATGGAACTCAAACTTCTTGCAAACACATGTCACCGAGTCCGTCAATGTGTCGTGGGTCACCGTATAAATTCTGCGCAGCTTCTCAGGGACGAGGTCATTCACGAGCGAATAAACCTTGTACTCACGCGACGACTTTTCTGCCACCTTGTATATACTGTATCGGCCCGATTTTTGCAGCTCTACTTGGTATAGCAGGAAGATCTCCTTCGTATAGACTTTGGCACCGTTCAGCTCCAGCGGGGTCTCAAGCAACCTTCTCCTTTGCTTGTACGTGGTTGCAAAGTCTGCAGCCCTTTCTTTCACGAACAACGACGCAACCGCTTTTTGTGCTGATGTGACGAAACTCTTCAAATTGGTAGCTGTACCCACATAACTATCGAACGTGGCATTCATAGATTCACTCCTGCCCGTCGTTTTCATGCCCGCAGAAAAATGACTTCTCGTGTAAACGCCAATCCATTGCTCTTTGAGCCCGTACAAGTGCTGGAGCCACTCGTTGTCTTGCAATGAGTAATCCCGAACAAGCTTTTCCCACCTCTCCTCGAATTCCTCAATCGTTAATGACTTGAGGACGCATTTGTCAAAATCCTGTTTAAAGTCTGGATACTTTGCGTACATGTGATGCAGACGTTCCGGGTATTTGTTGCTTATGTGCCAAGTGCACAAGTTGTGTCGAGTATCTGGGAAGACGGTAGCAATAGCCTTCTTCATTGCCAAATCTTGATCGGTGATGATAACAGTCGGTGCTTTGAAGTTCATTGCTTCCAGCCACACCCTAAACAACCATTCAAAAGAACTCTCGCTCTCGTCCCTTAACAAGGCGAACCCGAACAGGATGGAGTGATAATGATGATTGACGCCCGTGAAAGGAGCGAACGGCATCGAGTACTTGTTGGTACGGTATGTGGTGTCGAAAGTCACGACATCCCCAAAATGCTTATAAGCTAGCCTCGAACGACCGTCGACCCAAAAAATTGTGCTAACTCGATGCTCGTCGTCAAGTTTATAGTCGAAGGTAAACTGCGGGTCCTCCATCTGCATCCGTTTCAATAGGCTCATTGTCGCTTGCGCATCATTGAGGTCATACGCGGCTCGTCTATGGGTTCGGACCGCGTTACGAACGTCTGTCGTGTTAAAGTTTAAATTTTGAATTCCCCCAGCCTGTTCAGCAAGAACATTAATCATGTCGGTAGGTCCTAGCCGCGCATCGCTCATTGTGTGAATTAGGCTCCTCGCGACCTTACCCATCTTCTTGTGTTGATGCATCTGACTCACCTTAGAAGGGGTTACTAACGGGTGATTGTGTGCCAGTTCCAGGCTGGTAATAAGCCAATGATCTTGTTTGGCTTTATAGCTTACGAACATCTTGACCTGGCAATTCGTGCGCGCAAAGCAATCCCGTCTTCTCCGCGCATACCCTATTTCGTCATCATCACTGTCATCGTTGCCTACGCGTGTCTCATTTTGCACTGGGTTTCTGCCCCTATGACACTCGTATAAGCGAGAGCATATCCTTTTCGATACGCTGCTTGTTCTTGTAGTTTTTATTCTAATGCCAAAACCAACCCTCAATGAATAAGCTCGAAAACATTCTCCAGCTTCTTCCAACGTTTGAAAGGTTCGTCCTAGATACGGATCACTAGCATCTACGGGGGTGCTGGAGCTCGACACGAAATCAGACATTGTGAAAAAGACCTATGTAGAAATAGAATACGCTTATTATCTCAAAATTATCTTGACGATTAGACCGATTTAGGATACCATATACATAATCTCAAAAGTGTCTCCCATTTTGCTAATTATATATTTACTGAACATAACAAATTAAAATTACTAAGATAAACGGTAGCAAGATCACAAACTTACCTTGCTTGAGTGATGCTTGAACCAAGTGTTACTCGAAGCTTGAAGGGGGCTGAAAATGGAAGCAAGTGAATCTGAAAGCCCGCAAAAATTTTGCTGAAAGAGCCGAGAATTAGGGAGACTTTCTAGGCTACCGACGGGACAGTTCTCGGGGCTCTGACATGAGACTTTATAGGCGACCGAGAGGACAGGTCCTGACATGTGTCAGCCTAGAGGGCGTCCGCACACTGTCTCGCGGACGCCTTTTTCCTGACACATGTCAGGAACAGAAAGGCGTCCGCGAGACAGTCTCGCGGACATGGGAGGAGGGCAAAAAGGTAAAAATCCCGTCCGCGAGACTGTATCGCGGACGGGGATCAGTTTTGAAAAAGGCGCGATCTGGACCGTCCATCTTTCAGGATGGACGGTCAGATCGCGCTAGCAAAATACCCCATTTTGCTAGCGCTATCAACGGATCAGCTCCATATATATATATATATATATATATATATATATATATATATATATATATATATATATGAAAAAAAATACGCCAATGCTAAGTATTTTTTAAAAAATAATGTCGCTAAAACTTTTAATTTGTTCGGGGTATTACATTCGGTGTTCGGCGGTTGTAGTTATAAGAGGTTATGGTAGTCGGCTGTGTTCATGGTTGGTTGTTCTTCACTAGTGGTGGCGGCTGCAGTTAGTGGCTATGATAGTTGACGGTGTTGGCAAGCTTGGTGTTTGAGTGTGTTGATTAGTAGTAGTGGCAGATCGGCAGTCATTAGATGTGGTTGGTGGTGTGTTTGTAGTTTGGTGTTCGGGAGTGTTGGTCAGTGGTGGTGGGGGCAGTGGCAGCGATGAATGTGTATAGTGGTTGATGATGATGGAGGTTTGGTGTTCTTGGGTGATAGGCGTTGATGATGAAGAGTGAAAGGAAGTTCAATAGTATTGCATATAGATTTCTTATCATTAAAAGTGATGTCATGGAAGCTAATACTGTTATTGAATCTAAAAATGCTTCTTTCTTTGAGAATATTATCACACACACACACACACACACACATATATATATATATGAAAACTGAAGCTGAAAAAAAGTGTCTACGTCACTTCTACGCGGACGCCCTCTTCTTTTGCCACGTGGATAAAAGAACTTTAATTTATTTTGCCTTTTTTGTCACATGTTTGTCTCACCTATTTAACTAATTTGAATTTGAATTCCTTTTCTGTTGCAAAATTGTCTTTTTTTGTTGCACAATTATATCTTTATACGTTATCTAAATTTTTTACTATCAAAATTTAATTAATTTAAATTTGATCCAAATTTTTCTTTGATCATTAATTGCTATCAAAATAGTCATTTTAAATTTTACCCTATTAAACTTGATATCATCTAAGAAGACTAAATATGTACTGGATACATATGTTATCTCACATACATTGCCACACGTTGACCACTGTTGAGTGTATTTACCTTTTTTATCCCATGTTTTAAGTTTCTTCTTTCTCCCTCTCTGTCTCTCTCTGTCTCTCTCTCTCAAGTACATTCCGACAAGTTTTTCATTTTGTTTACGAGTTCTCAAAATCAGATACACTCCTTTGTGTCTCTCTCTCAATTTCGGGATTTCACCACTCAATGTCTTCCTCTTTCTAAGCCTCAAATCTTTTAAATATTGCTTTATTCCCTTAATTTTCTCACATAACTGTCTAACTTCTCTATCTATCCCCAGAAATCTTGCCTGATTTGCTTTAATTTCTCTCATAAACATGATAATTTTGGAATCCTTCACAATTATCTCATTACAAATTCATAATTGCCACTTCATTGTAATCTCCTTCGGTAGAAAGGAACTCTCATGTCAATCGCACTAACAAGGGGAGAAAACGTACCAGAGTTGCAGTTTACGTAGGTGAGTAAATCAATGATTTCTCTTTTTCTTTCTAAATTTTGAGTGATTTATTGTACGGTGTGTATTTCGGACGAATTGACAAGGGACGTGTTGAAT
>JAVXUP010004170.1:0-39443 GCA_033070095.1 Escallonia herrerae | reverse complement strand
AATGACCTTATTTCCTTTCTTGCCAGTTGCAAACATCATCAACTTCGCCAATCATGTTAGATGTCGATTACATTTGCCGGGGGCTGCCGGGGTGGGGAGGGGGTGGGGACTGAAAGATAGAAAGGTAAGGGAAAGGGGACTCACAAGTTCAAGATTGGAGCTTAAGTAATCTTTTAATTATTATATTGAACTTAGAGAACTTTTAGATCTCTCTAGTAGTCTAGGACTATATGCAGCCAGGCCTCCAGAGTCCAGACCAACAGCTTAGAATTAAACAGGATACTTTTTGTTTGTTATAGGAGGATAAATTACTTGGAACTACTCATGAGTTATTCCAACCCCTGATTTCAGTGGCAGAGTTTTAGGCCAAGATCCTGCTACATAATCCACTAAAATTTGACCCCTTGATCAAAGATCTTTTGAGTCAATCCAGAGGAATCTGCTTGTTTCCCAAATCGATACAAGATGTTATAGACACAGCGTGGTGCGCTGAGAACAAGAATGCGTCGAGTCCTTTCATGCAGGGGTTGATCCGGGGTTTGTAGTCGAGAGGGGAAGATATGAATACACCTTGTTTGGTCCCCAAAATTTGAGTCCCTGGGAAGAAGTCAAATACTCCTTCCGTCCCAAAATTATTGATCACATTTCACTTCCACGGAGTTCAAGAAGCTGGTCATTTTTTTAGACATATCCAATTCTACCCTCACAATGATACATGTTACCCTCATCTTCTCTCTAACTTTCTCCACTTTTACCTTCATCTCCTCTCTCCAATGTGACAATGCAGAAGTTCAAACTTCTCCACTCAGTTAAGAAATATTAAGTACTCATCTTCCCTAGCTCAAAGGAATGATTCAAGTGACAGGAGCTTTTCCATTGAAGTTGGTAGGTTGAACCTTCGTTGCGTGGGCCGGGAGCTGGAGGGTTGGGAGGGGGGGGGGGGGGTGTGGCGGCGAGGGTGCATGAGCAGGAGCGGAGGAGTGCAAGAACCTACAAGAATCCAAGTTGGGAGTGGCTTTGCTAAATAATACTTTTCAACTTTTTTGGCAATCCACAATTTAGATAACTGTACCCAGTTGCTCTATGTTCTCGTTTTGTAGAAAATATAACATTATGCGTGAAATTATTGCATAAAGCTTTTTGACAGAGGGACTAGATGCAGAAGGGCTTGATGTGTTTACCCCACAGCTATATATAGTTTCACAAAAGAACACGTGCTCTCTGCCTCCGGTGAGGTGACCAGCCTTATTAAATATCAGACCAAGAATAACTTGGCTTTCTCTTAGCCCAACGCCTGGTCAGCTTTGTCTTCCTCTTTCTCTTTGAATACCCTAAACCTACATTAACAATGACACATTATAAAAAATTGTGTCAGCGTGAGGGAAGAATCTGTGGCTACTTAAGTTCGCGATCCCAACCCACCAGGGATTACGCTCCCAACAAGCTCCCAAGTTGAGAGTGCAAGTTCAAGAATCCAGGGAGATTCGTGGTATATTTACACTGCGATTAAGGGCTCAACATATTCAAATAGGTAGCATTAGTTTATGGAGAACCATTAGGGTGGCCATTCCTTGTCTCTGGCCCTTGAGGGTGGCCCATCATACATCATGCTCAATATGTCGAGAGATTAACTGACCCGTGCAAATTTATGGAAGCTTGAATTTACGGAAATCGTCAATTTTAGATCTATGCTATAAACAGATGATGTGTCCCAGCGATCTGCTCTGGTAAAAAACATCCTCACCTACCCTATTACAATCCATTTCACCTCAAATCACAAAAGAAGGAAGTATAACGTATCAAAGATTCCCAAATCGGCGACAATTGTACGCCTCAAAGCCTAGTCATTTGACTGAGCGAATGCCCAGGAGCACCCAGTCGAACACTCAGTGGTGCCTTATCAAATGCCTACCTACTAGTCGAATGCCTTATCACCCAGTTGAACACCTCAAATCGGATCTTTGTTTTCAGATTTAATTGGTTATCTTGAGGTTAGTGTCTTATGAAGTTGTCGGCGACAAGGTCTGCTCTTATGGGTTTGGTTTCTGGGGTCAAATTTATGGCAAATCTGTGTCGAAGGAGGCAATGTTGGTTTGACAGAGGCTGTGTGATGGTTGAAAAGCAAGAGAAGGCCAAGAGAAGAAGGGAAAGGAGTTATTTCAGAAATAGGGGTGGAGGTGGTGGTATTGTGGCTGTGTGGTGGGAGAGAAATTGTAACATTCATTAAGATGGAATACATAAGAACATAGCTGAGCTCTCAATTTGTCACTGTTATAAGTTGCTGTGTCTAGGTAAATCGAGCATCAAACCATCATGACAAGCTTTTGTCACTGTTAATCTGATCATCCATGGAATCACGTGAAGATACTAGGAATCGGGGTGAAAATTTGGGCAAGGGTAGCACAGAAGGGTGTGTGTGTTGAACTTGAATACCTATGTTCGGCAGTGAAAGATCGAGAAACCAATAGTAGTAGAAGGTGGGCCTGTTAACTTAGTTTGGCAAAGATGGATAAGTGTATACAGTTTATGACTAAAAATAGAAACTGAGTAATATTTTTGGGATAGCCAATTAAGGAAATCTGATCAATAATGTTGTGACGGAGGGAATACATTTTAAGACGATGTGATTTGAATTTTATATTCCGCTTCACAAGTATTTCTCGCTAAAAGTAGCGACAGGGTTTTAGCATTGGCAACTAATAGTGTACAAAGGGTGTAAAATTGACCCCCTTTATTTTTTTTGGAAAACGGTTAAGGACATTCCCCACCTTAAAATCTTGCCTTCGGCTTTACATGTTGGCTTCCTTGAAGTACGAGTCTTCTCCATTTGAGTTGTCTCTATAACCATATTTTATGCTTAATAATATGCTAATTCCACCATTGCTACAATTTTCACACCCTTGTACCCAATTTGTCGCCAACGCTAAAATACTATTATTACTGTAGCAAGAAATATTTGTAAAGGGGCCTATAAAACCCAAATCCAGTCTTCAAAGAATGTGCTCTCTCCGTCCTAAAATCATTGATCAGATTTCCTTTTTGGGCTGTCCCACAAATATAGAAAATATAGATCATTTTACACTTTGAGTCATTAACTTTGGGCATTTATCCATCCTTGTCCAAAATTTTACCCTCCAAATTTTTACATGGAGGTTGGAGTTCAACACACACACACCCAATTTTGTGCTACCCTTGTCCAAATTTCTTACCAATTCCCAGTATATGCACGTGTGATTTTATGCATGATCCTATGAACGGCGACAAAAGCTTGTCAGCGTCATCAATTTCATGCTCGATGTACTTGGATGCGGTGACTAACAGGGACAGATCGAAAACAAAGCTCTATTGTTGCCATGAATTCCGTCTTGGTGAATATTGCAATTTCTTTTCCACCACACAGCCAACATAAACGCACTCCCTCCACTACTTCCGATCTAACTCCTCTCCCTTCTTGTCTTAGCCTTCTCTTGCTTTTGACCGTTACAATGCCTCTGTCCAACCACCGTCACCTCCTATGACACAAATCTGCCATGGATTTGAGCCCATAAACTAAAACCATTGGAGAATACCTCGTCGACGAAATTGTGGGTATATTAGGGGGTTATCCAGTTTCTTCTGGAGATGGAGCCATTAAATTCAGGGAACTGTGTGATCTCATCAAAGATATATGCAAATTTGAGGAGGTGGGATGATTCGGGTAGGTTGTTTCTAATGGGACAAAGAGGTGTTGCGAAAATGCCTGGCTTTTAGCTGGATTGAGATGGATGCTCACCTGCACGAGTTTCATGCTGGTGACTGTTTACACCACGATTCACAAGAAATTTATGAAGTCCTTAACTTTGGAAATGAGGAAATGAATGTGGAAGGTTACATTCTAAATATTAAGCGACTGTAGCGAGGCAAGTATTGTTTGGCCTGCTTCGCAGTTAGGCTAATCAGCATTATCTGCTGGTTATTGGTGAAAACATTGCATCTTATCAAGGTGGTGTTTCTGGCCCTTCTTTCACATCTCATTACTTATATTTGGCAGTTCATATTACAAATTGAAACTGTTGTGTCCGAAACTTTTATTGTAATTGTTGGTAAGTAAGCAGATTGTTTCCTGAACATTTTTTTGCACCTTAAAATCTGATTTGTGGTTTTCAATAAACTTTTTCTTTTTAAGGTTTATGATGTGGTTGTACGTACAGGGGCTGATCCACGTCTAGCGTTGTTTACAGTTTTTTCACCTTATAAAATAAACAAACTATTATTGGCAACATTTAACGTTCTCTGTATACATTTTTATTAGAAAAAATGTAGTCTGACAAGCATTTTTTTGTGCATGATTGGCTGCTGCACAAGAATCTCCTGTAACAATAGCAGTTTCTATTCCTATTGATTTCAGCTCTTTGATTGCTTCCTGGACCTTAGTTCGGAAGTCAAAACATGGGCAATCCGTGCCGCTAACGACCCCAGGAATATTTACCCAGTGGACATTCCTTTTTTATCATCTGTACCTTCTGAGCTTGGCACTGAAAGTTCAGTGACTTCATGAATTCTAACAAGACAGGAAGAGAGGCAGCGTTATTTGCAATCACCTTTGAAACTATCGAGTGACACTAATTATGACACTAGAATTCTTCAAACCCTAGAAGTCCTTGTTGAAGACAATAGGTCGAAGGGGGAGGGTGATTATTGTAACCCAAGAGAAAATGCAAATTAAATGTTTGCTGGTAAAAGGAGATACTAGCACAGAAAGAAAAAGCGGAATTGGTTTTTCCTCGAGACTTGTAGTTTATCACCCGAAGGATGACACCGTCAGTTACTTTAGTGCTTAAGGCAGGTATTTAACTGAATAAATACAAGTAATATTTGGAGATGTGGCCTTTTACCTGCTTCACATCCTGCTATTGTAGCAATTTCCCGGTTCCTAGTATAGAGGCCTCTCCTATCTCTCCATAAATGCCTTCTCCAGGAAGACATTGGAATTTCAACTTGCTTAGGCGTGGGCTCAAGAGATGTGAGTGCGCATAGACAACAAGTGCTGCTGCCAGCTGATGACTTGACTTGCTCTCAATGCTTGAAACCCTTATTAAGTTGGCACAATTGTTAGCTTTTTTTTTACACAAGTTAGAACAGTCTCCTATTGTGTTTGCTAGATTAATGCAGCATTTGATGCATGAATACTAGCATTTTCTGCACTTGGGAGAGGCTATTTTCACTGTATTTAGCTATTTCTGCAGTTGATTTGTGCTAACCATGAAGTAGCTCTAAGTGGATTGTGCAAATAGCCAAAAACAAGTGCAGCAACTGTCCCAGCCATAAAAACTCTCTTTTGCTGTCATCTGTGATAAGGGACTACTGTTCAAGAGTCCGTATAAAAAGCATTTTTTCCCGTGCTATGCACATAGTTTGTAAATATGAACTCCTTGATTTTGACAATATACTATTTGTTATTTGTGGGTTAGAGTATATGTAATCTTATGCTATTCTGTAATCGTTGCCAATATAGTGCGTTCACGTCAACGTCCTGCAAGAGAGATTGAAAATCTGCTACAGTGAATTCGCCTGTAGTAATGTCCCAGTTTTGTCTAGAGCCTGATCCTTACTTTAGCAAGAGTTCAAGATATTCTGCCTGTTTGACCAGAAGACCTGATTTCTCTACCATTGAAAGCGTGCAGAATGTGGCGACTGGGGTAGAGAAGATCAGACACGCACTTAATATAACCAATGGTGCCAAGTGATACCATTAATTTCTATTGTGAAGCCTTAATGCAGCCGGAATAGCTGCCAAACAAGTCGATGTAACCGCAATGGCTGCAAGGCATCACGATCAAAACGTCAGACCGAAAAATTGCAGGTATGAAACTTAAAGTTTCTTCATTATTCACCCCTCAATGCGTTTATTTAAGAAAAGACTAACCTGGATTGTGGTACTTTGCATTTTATTCCATTAATATTTGAGTTTTAGATTTGTTGTTTTGAGTCTCTTCTACGAGTTTTGCCATCCTAGCGACCACTCTGTCTTCAGCTAGAGCTGTGGTTTTAACAGTGACATACCCTGAAAACAGAAAATGTTAGAAGAGATATGTTAAAATGGTCCTACTTATTAGCATTACACCTTTGTAGTCCCTCAATTACCAGATTTGAACCAACTTCAGTCCATCTGTATGCCCTCAAAAAAGTAATGGCGGACTTCTTTTAGCAGCACATTTTACTAGAAACGTGCTGACTTGCACTTTTAGTTGACACTAGATAGCGTATCCCGAGTGATGTCTTGACATTTTGCAGCCTAAAGTTGTGACCGCCTTGTTTAGAGGATTTATGGATAATTAATGGAAAGACTGAGTTAGTCTCGAGTAGATTTTTCAGGACTAAATTAGCTAAATACCTACTGGAAGGATGAACTTCATGAACAAAAACAATTTTCAGTAAATTTTGATGGTTCACTTTTTTTCCGTGTATAATGAGGGAGGAAGAAAAAACCGTTTATGATTGATTAGGTAAGAACTAAGTTAAAGGATAATATTCGCTAAACATTAACAACTTGGGGTCAATTTTGGTGGTAAACCCTCTTCTTACTAATTTGGCCAATAAAGAAGTTCAAGGATAAACTTCGTGAAACAACCAAATTTACGGTCACTTTTGGTGGTAAACCTTCATTTAGTGTATCACGAGCGAGAATGAAAACGAAGTTATTGAGTTCACCATTGTGATTGGTTGTGCCGGCCCAGACATTGGAATCTATTTGTTTGGCCTCTGGAAACGATTCTCCCATTAAGGTTTTCTCGTCTACTTCACAATTTCCTTCTACTACAATCCCGTTGATCGGTATGATTTCACCGGACTTAACATCAATGACTTCATCTGCATCCACTGCTTCTTTTGTTGCTAACAAAGCTTTATGAGTGACTATGTTTACCAAAGATGACATAAGAGCCGTAGCCTGCATACATCTCTGCAGAGGTAATTCTCACCGTCAGATCATTTCAAAGTTGTTACGTGTTTGTAGTTATTTCATTTTACCGCCCACAATGACAACAATAGAAAGTTACGGTTATTTCTTTTCATCTTTGCTTCTCGATTTGGTGTTCAAGTTACAAGTTATGCACAAGCTTTAACCAAGATAGAAATGCCGACTAGCTAAACTCATATGGTCTCTTAAATGCAGAAGCATGCTCTGCATTTTTGTTGAGCACGTTTCATGTATTGGAACTTTTGTTTTATATATATAAGTTATGCAGCTGATTAGTGATGCGTTGTATTGATAGTCTAGAAAATAAACTCAAACCAAATTATAATGGCCTACAGAGAAAAAGGGTTGTCAGTTGTTGAATTGCTGACTAAATCAGATGTAAAAGATTAACTCATTAATTGTGAACCTTTGAGAAAATTCTTTATTGGATTTAGTCTTTTATGGACATGTTCTGCACTTGAGAGGGAGGAGGGAGGGAGGGAGGGAAGGAGACGGTGTTAGCTAACCTTGTGGCTTGCCTTGACTCCAGCCATTCTGCTACAGTAAATAAAAGAGTTGTGCCAGCTTCCCAATAATCTTTCAGAACAATTGATCCTGCAGCTGCACAATGTGGACATGTCAGTTTAAATGGTCTGATTCTCAATGCTATGATCTGGTCATCCATGGACCACCTGTTCATGTCTTGTCCATTTGCACAGCAACCACAGCGGAGGGTGCTTATAAAACTCAACATCAATATTACCGTCAACCAGTTCTAAAGGCAAAAGTTTCGTGGCAAAGTTGAGCATGCTGTGCTTTGCTGCAATAATATTACCGTGAACCAGTTTTAAGAGGGAAAAGTTTCACGGCAAAGTTGAGCGTACTGTGCTTTGTTGTGACCATACAGTCTCCGGAAAGAAAGAAATAACGGGGTGTTCCGAGAAAAGACTGATCAGGACAGTACTGGTGTTTGCTGCTGGATTGTGTATTGGATTCAATACAGAGTTCTAAGCCAGAGAAAGGTGTCTTGTGCTCAGGCCAATTGGCAGCTGCGTAATAACTGGTATACCTGAGACAGCTGCATTAGTGTTGATTTACCATTATTTGTGTGCCAGAAAGGCTGTCCCTCATACACCATGCTTCCAACAAACTGACCTTGTCATGACTGACCTTCTCATCTCCTTTTCGTTTATCCCACCTTTAAAGCAGACCATAACCAGCCGCTCACTGACCACCTTCTGTCACTCATAAAACAATGCAAATCCACCAAAGCACTGCAACAAATACACACCCACTTGCTCATAAACTCCATCCAATTCCAAACGCAACTTCCTTCTTGCCAAACTAATTGACCTCAAAAACTTAAAACTACTCATCCCTCTTCTTATCCGAGTTACTCCAACCAAGCGACTTCACTTTCAATGTCATGATATGAGGACTAACAACCTAATGGAAAAGGTACAATCTTGCTCTAGAATTTTCCTATCGAAGGTTTTTGGTTAGAAATCAAACAATTTTACATACCTTTTGTGGTTTATTTCATGTGGGTGTCTTTTGACAGGTGGATCACGGTAGATTAGGCCATGCGATGGCTTTGAGAAGTGGGTTGGGATTGGATTGTCACGTTAGGCACTCGTTGATCACGACGTATGCTAGGTGTGGTGAGTTGGGTTGCACACGCGAGGTGTTAGATGAAATTACCGGGAGAAATTTGTTGTGTGGAACTCAATGATAAGCGGGTATTTGAAGATGGGTTTGGCAAAGGAGGTGGTGGTGTTGTTTGGGTGGATGAGGGGTGAAAGATCTGAGGTGAACTACAGGGTCTGGTGAGTGTTAGTGGGAGTGTGGGAGCTTCGGCGATTTTGGGGGTGGGGAGGTGGGTTGAGGGTTCTGTTGTGGATAGCTAGATGGAGGTCAACTCTTACATTGGTTCTGTGCTGATTGATATGTATGGAAAATGTGGGGATTTGCTATCGGCAGGAAGGGTCTTTAATGGAATGGCTAATAAAGATGTCGTAACTTGGAATGCCACGATTATGGAGTGAGAACTTTTTTCTCCTCTTCTATCAGTTGAATCGTAATATCTTTCTTATAGAGCCCATGCTAATATTTCTTGCTAATCTTTCTGCTAGGCTTTTGTTTAGGCCTGTATACTATTTTACATCGAAGTTTACTTAGATTGCACTTTTTGGGGATAAAACAACTGATGCGTGACTGAGAACTTGAATTCATTTGCCAATGAATGTATTCTTTCCAAATTTCCTGCCTGTGAATTTTTCTTTCTTCTCAGTGGTAACAAATGATTGGACTTTTACCCGATTTCTTACCAAAGGTTCCTGACTGTTTCTAGTTTTGTCAATTACTTGGATACAAGTTTTACCAACTGAAGAGATATAGGATTAATTTTCTTCAAAGAAACACAGCCCTTGGAGATTCTATTCCTGAATTTTCCACTTTTGTCTCTTTCCCTTTCTTCTACTTGGTATGCTTTCAAGGATCACATTGTGCATATGTGACCTAAAGGATTTTTACTCTTGATCAACATGATTGATTAGATGATAGTTTATGTTGAATTAGAAATGAAAATACGCAGAGTTGTGTACACTTAAACAACCTGACTGATCCCACGATAGTTTTTAGGTTTTTCAAATTTTCATTTAGCATCCACGGATAAACGCAGGGTGAGCTGTGCCCCCAGTAGATGTTTGGTGGATAAGATGGCATTATTGGATAATCTATAGCCTATGATCTATGTTGTTCGTATTTCGTACTGTACTTCTACATGTTACTCATCCAATCAACCATGTTCTTTTCGACCAAGTTTCATTGACAAAAGAAAGTAACAGAATAACAGATGTTTCTTACTAAGATAGCTGGAGCTTTTTCAATAACTTACGTTTAAGTACTTAATTGCAGTTCAATAGAGGGGATTTGTATATTTTTTCTCCTTAGGTGAATGAATCTGTTCAGAAAATATGCATGAATGCTAGATCAAATATTAAACCCGGTATAAACAGCTACGAGGCCACATGTTGAGTAAGTATGTTACACGAACTCCGTATGAGTGCCCTGGGGATACAAGTCCAAGTGTCCGATCCCTTTAATTTTTGAATTATGAGACACGGGGAAACGGCATATTATTTGTATGCATCTTGACCTTTTAGTTATTCCTAAGCTAAAATGATGTTTTATGAGACGCACATGGTTTTAACTGAGAACTTGTCTCATCGCAAAGTAACGACAAGTTAATAATATTTCTTTAAGATAGTGCTCATTGTGGCATATTATATGAGATGTGTCGGACACGAATCTGATACCGATGGTGTGTCGACTGTCCGAGAAGGGTACTTTCGGCATTCAAAATGTAACATAGTGAATGGGGGCCATTTGACTCTTGACTTCTGGAATTATGAAGTGTAGCAATTGTGAACTCAATTGTTTAAATAGAAAAAGAGTCCCCTTTCAAGTCATGCAGAACTTTTTGCTGCCTTACTTGGGGGGAATTAATTACAGATGCCCCCTTCTGTGTTAATTTGGCTTTTCCCTTGATGACAGATATGCTCAAGATAAATTGTCAGATGAAGCAATCTCATTATCCTATGTAATGAAAGAGGGAGGACAAGACCCCGATAAATTACATTGGTTGGAGTGCTGTGTGCACGTGCCTCAATTGGGACCCTTGATTTAGGAAGGGGGTTAATGCATATGCATCACAAAAAGGCATAAAGCATGATATTTATTTTGGTACTGCCTTAGGTGACAAGTATGCAAAGTGTGGAAGCGTGGACTATCCCTTTAGAGTTTCTCAAAACATTGCCATGAAAGATGAGCTATCTTGGAATGCCATGATCTCTGGATTTGCTTTCCTTGAATGAGCCATTGAGGCTTTATCAGTGTTTCATTGAATATCAAAGGAGGGTAGGAGTGCCTGCCCAGGTGATATCTCATTCCTTGGAGTACTTTCTGATTGTGTGCACGTTGGATTGAAGTCCGTCGATTGTTTAACTCAATGAGCTCTTCTTTTAGTTTGTTACCTGAAATTGAGCACTACTTTCCATTGTTGATCTTTTGGCATGTGCTGGACTATATGAAGCATGGGACTTCACTGAAAAAAATGCTTGAAAAGCCAGCTGAAGTTGCATTAGGTGCCTTGCTTGGTGCTTGGCAGAAACTTGGAAATATAGATGTTAGTGAACGGGTTATCCTGCTTCTTTTGGAGATGGAGCCATTGATCTCATAAAAAATATATGCGAATTCCAGGAGGAGGGATGATTCGGCTAGGATGATGTTTCTGATGAGACAAAGGGGTGCAGCCAAAATTCCTAGTTTTAGCTGGATTGAGATGGATGCTCAATTTCATGAATTTCATGCTGGTGACTGATTACACCCTGATTGAACATTTATGAAGTCATGAACATCGTATTCGAGGAAATGAAGATGGAAGGTTACACTGTGAATACTAAGCGACTATAGCGAGGCAAGTATTGTTAGACCTGCTTCGCTGTCAGGCTAATCAGCACTTATCTGCTGGATAATGGTGAAAGCATTACATCCTATCAGGTTGGTGTTTCTGGTCCTTCTTACATCTATTTACTTGAATTTGGCAGTTCATACTAAGAATCCAAACTTTTGTGTGCAAATCTTTGTTTTTAATCATTGATATGTAAGCTGATTGTGTCCTGAACATTTTTTTGCACCTTAAAATATGTTTTCTGGTTCTCAACAATCTTTGTGTTTTTTAGGCTTATGATGTGGTTGTAAATAGAGGGGCTGATCCACGTCTAGCGTTTACAGTGTCCCCACTTAGCCAACCCTTCTAGGCCACCAACATCAACGACTGGACCATCGAGACATCTTTATGCTTGTTTTTAGAAAAACACGGAGCCCAATCCCTACATATTGTAGCTGCTTGTGAACAAATTGTTTTGCTTTTCCTTATGGAGATAAACCTCAAAAGCAACTACTACAAACAGTTGCAGCCTTCACCAAGTTTCTTGTCAGGGCAATGTTCACAAAGGTTGTGCAATGACTAGTAGAAACATACTGGGCTGAGAAATGATAGAGGGAAAATATAAGCCAAAAAATGCTTGGCATCATGTGAAGAAGCCAACTTATGAATAAGAAGGCAAGAACATGGAATAAGATAAGTGGACATAGCAAAAGCAAAAGCAGAGTAGTGGTTAGGAACAGTGGTTCCTTCAATGCTACCTAGTGGACCACCCTTCAATGGGAACTGTGGTCTTAATGTTGAAACAATGAGAAAGATGGACAAGCTTGCCCACTAAACCCTTGCTTCAATTTCTCCACCACAGGCAAGTGCAAAATGACCTTAGTTCCAGTTACTTTCCACTTTCTAACATTATCAACTTCACTGGTTAGGATAGGTGCGGATTACATTGGCCGGGAGGGGGAACTGAAAAAAGGAAAGGTGAGCCGAAGGGGACTCGCAAGTTCAAGATTTGAGCTTACTCAATCTTTTAGTTGTTATATCTTCAACTGAGAGAACTTTCAGATTTCTCCAGTACTCTAAGGACGATATGCAGCCAAGCCTCCAGGGTCCGGAGTCCAGACCAACAGCTTAGAATCAAACAGGATATGTTGGTTTCTGGTATAAAAGAAACGTCACTTGATGCGACTCATGAGATATTTCCCACTCTATTTCTTATAAATTGCTGGTTAAGATGCCACAACCATCTCTTCTACCTCCAAACATGTGATGTCCGATTTCAGAGGAGGATTTTATGCCAAGATCTTGCTACGTAATCCACTAAAATGTGAACCCTTGATCTGTGATCGTGTGAGTCATTTCCAGAGCAATCTCATTTTTCCCAATTTGATAAATGGTGCTATAGACACGGCGTGGTGTGATTGGAACACGAATGCGTCTTTTTATGCAGGGCGGTTCCTGGGTTTGTAGTCAATAGGGGACAATATCTGTACTCCTTTCTTGGTCCCAAAATACAAGTCCCTTTGCAGAAGTCAAATACTCCCTCCGTCCCAAAATAATTGATCACATTTCCCATGCCCACAAAGTTTAAGAAGCCAGTCAAGTTCTTAAGGGCCTGTCTGCTTACCATTTTTCATTCTCAATTTTATAATGATGACCGAAAAGATTTCTTATGTCGTTTACTTTTACCATTTTCTTTTCTTACTTTGGAAAAATCTTCTTGAACAGTGAGAAAATGTGAAAACACCTTTTCCCCTTTTTTAGATGATTTCTTACCCAATGTCAGGAAAAAAGTCTTCAACAAGCTACAGTTCACCTTTTTTCTCGTTCATGTCACCCTCACTAATCCTCGCTCTTCTCCTTTCTCACATCAAAACACACCTTCACACACGATCCTGACATGTGGCCCAGTTGTGGTACTTTGGAAGGGAAAGCAAGGGCAGCATGATAAATCTCCATGTTAATAGTAAGGGAAAGATGGGAACAAATGGATCAAAATGTTTCTGAAAATGGTAAATGTAGATGATATGGCTCAAAGAAGTGACTGTAAATGAAAACTGAAAATGTACACAGCACTCAAAAAATTAGCTAGAAAAAAGGCTGGCCAAAATGCTAAAAGCACAACCATATCTCCTATCAGGATACAAAAATAGTGAATGAACAGGTCCTAAACATTCCCATTCTACCCTGACAATGATACATCTTACCCTCATCTTCTGTATCCAGTTGTACCTCATCTTCTCTCTGACTTTCTGCAATTGTACCTTTCATCTTCTCTCTCCAATGTGACAATGGAGAGCCTACAACCTTCTCCACTTTGATGGAGAAATGTTGAATACTCATCTTGCCTAGTCCAACAAAATGATTTAAGTACCAGAAGCTTTCTATTGAAGTTAGTAGCTTGAACATATTCAAATAGGTATCCATATTTTGTCAGTGGTTCTTGAGCGGATTACTTTTACCCATGGTGAATCAAGTTCAATAGATTGAGAGAGTAACTGACAAGGTGCAAATCCATGGAAGCTTGGATTAAAGGAATTCATCAAATTGAGATCTTTGCCATAAACTGATGATGCGTTCCAATGATCTGCCTTGGCCAAAAAGGTTATCACCAATCCTGCAATCCTATTACATTCCATTTCACCTGAAACCACAATATTATGGAAAATAATGAAAGAATTCCCACATCAGCGACGATTCTACACCTCAAAACCTAATTGTTTGACTGAGTGAATGCCCAAGCACACCTAGTCGAACACCCAGCAGTGCCTAATCAAACTCCATACCGTCTAGTCGAACACTTTATTGCCTAGTCGAATGCTTCAAATTACATCATTTCTTATCCAGATTAAATTGGTTATCTCGAGGGTAATACTTTGATGAAGTTGCCGACAAGGAGGTCTGCTCCGATGGTTTTTCTTCTTCTTTTTTTTTTGCCTGGGCTCAAAATTATAGCAGGTCTGTATGTGTGTGAACCTGAATCTCTCTGTGCTACAGAGGAAAATCGAGAAACCGATAGCAGTGGAAGGTGGGTCTCATTACTTTAGTCAGTTAGAACAAGGGTAAGGACGGGTAGGTGTACAATGTTTATGACTAAAAATGGAAAGTAAGTAATATTTTGGGACAGAAAGGGAGTACATTTCGAAACGACATGATTTGAGTTTTATAGACCCCTTGATGAATATGCCTTACTAAAAGTAGCGACAAAGTTTTAGCGTTGGCTACAATATCGTACAAATGGTGTGAAAATTGACCCCCTTTGCTTTTTGGTGAAGTATGGCCTTATTAGTGCCAATCTTATTCTTCTAGAAAAAGTTTTACGACATTGCTACCTTACTTTCAAAAAGTTCTACTTTTACCTTCAAAATTTGCCTTCAACATTACGTTTTGGCGTCCCAGAGCAGTTGTGTCGTTCCCCTTTCCTAAAGTACGAGTCTTCTCCTTTATAGTTCTCTCTATAACCATATTTAATGCTTAATAAAGACCTATAAAATAAGACCATATGCTAATTCCACCATTAATACAATTTTCACATCGTTTCTAGACGAGTGATGGCCAAGCTAAAACTCTGTTGCTACATTTAGAAATATTCATAAAGGGGTTTATAAAACCCAAAGCATGTTGTCTAAGAATGTACTCCCCCCCCCCCCCCCCTCTTGGGGGTGTGCCTAAAATTTAGCTCATTTTCCATTTCGAGTCATAAACTCTGGGCATTTAACCATTCTTACCCTTGTTCCAATTTACTAAATTATTGGTAACCACCTTCTACTACTATTTGTTTCTCAATCTTTCTCGGTAGAACGTAGAGATTCAAGTTCAACACAAACGCACATACTCAAACCTTTATGTGCTACCCCTGTCCAACAATTACACCAATTCCAGTATATGCACGTGTGATTCTGTGGATAATCCTACTAACGGAGACAAAAGCTTGTCATTGCATCTGTTTCATGCTCGATTTACGTGGATGCGGTGACTAATAACTGTGACCGGTTGAGAGCAAAGCTCTAACGTGAACATGAATTCCATCTCGGTGAATGTTACAATCTCTCTTCCACCCCGCAGCCAACATAAAGTCACCTTACTCGACTACTTTTGAGCGAACTCCTATACCTTCTTCCCTTTGCCTTCTCTTGCTTTTCGACCATCACATCTTCTCTTCTCCAACCACCATCACCTCCTATGACACGAATTTGGCCTTGGATTTGGGCCCATACCAAACCCATTGGAGCAGACCTCTTCGGCGGCAACTTCATCAGAGCACCACCCTCGAGATAACCAATTTAATCTGAAAAAAAAGCCTGCTTCAAGGCGTTTGACAGACTCAGGTAACTATGGAGTTCTTGGCCATGTTCACAGATGGGCATTATAGACTTCATTTGCATGAATTTTACAGCCTTTGAAAGCTGACTACAAGTATTGGTTCAGGAAGTTTCTGATAAGCTTTCTCAACTGCTACATTTATTTGCTGTCATGACACAAGATTATCTGGACGCAAGGCTAATTCATCATGTTTGTGATGTCTTCCTTCCAAAGCTTGTATATGACAAAATACTTCTTGAAAAATGTTGTATATTAACGTAAACTTTATACTTATCATTGATAAATTGATAGTTTACTATACAGCATCAAGCATTTTCAGCAAAACTCAGCTTTCCATCCATTAAGTGGAAAAACAAGCTTTTTAACTTCATGTGCATCTACTCAATGACAATTTCTGATAACCCACCTTTGAAACTAGCCCGAAAATGCGTGCTACAACTTCCCTCCCGATAGCTTTTGCAACACGCACCAGCCTGCCTCTTCTCTAAACTCATACATGCCCTAATAGCTGTACATTCCAAATGGTTGGTGTCAGAATGAAGTGATGAATCATACTCTTTACATTGGTTCTGGAACTTGGACTGAACCTTCTGGTCTTGTGATAGGTGATACTTGCAACATGTTTTCACGATGTTTCCTATCTCCTCCTCTGTAATGTAGTGTTGTAAGTGATTAGTTATGCAGTGATTCGAGTGGCAATGATTGTCACTAGCCATGTGTTGGTTTGTTTCTGAAAATCCAACAGAGTGATCTGAATCGACGCAAACAGTACTGTGCAACCTCATAGATTCCGCCTCGCGGTGCAGATGGTTATGAACACAATCATGATGCGTCTCAATCGAGTTCGGACAAGTACGATTATTTACACCATGTTGTCTTCTATCTTCAAGTAAAATGTCGCAGCTGCTGTGATCCGCAAGCTTCGCCTGATGGGGCTTATGAGAATAAAAAGAACTACTCTGCTCCTGATCAGCTGGGTCCAAGTACTTTTTTTCACATGGTACAGAACTAGAAGGGCTAGATATATAAGTTTGAGGGCAAATCTCCAAAGATTGCTTTTGTGGTGTCCACTTCTTTTCAACAGCAGAACTGGAACAGCAATGCTGGTGCTTATGACTGCTTCTTATTGGAGGAACGGTACAAATATGATTATCTACACTCTGTTGTTGCTTTGCTTCTCGAGTCTGACCAACATCATCATGCCGCAACACTGAAGGGAGATCTCTAGACTGACATCCTGGAGCAAACATCCCAGAAGAGCATTTTTGAGGGTTATCCTCTGCTTGTGCTTCTATCCTGGGACAACAATGCTGCAAATCATCCATGTATCCATGATTGTGCACACTGCAGGGTCCTGTATCTTTTCCATGACCTGGGTGCTTGCCATCTCGAACCTTTTCAAAATGTGCACAACTATTGTGCTTGTGTCCTGAATCTGAGTTTTTATTCCCAGATGACATTGAACTAGCATGGTTAGACACACACTTTGGAGGACATTTCTTAGAAGAACACTTCTCTGGTATGCTCTTCTTTTGAGCTTCGGTACCTGAACAACAGCGCTTGTGGGTATGGGAAGAGTCGCTACCGGCAGTGCTGCAACCATGTTTATGGCCATGCCGTTCACAAGAAGATTTGCTAAATTTCCTTCCAGATGTTTGAGATGTACCTCGCAAAAGTAGCATGCTATTCAAGATCACTAGCAGACATGTCCCAACATCAGCGAGAACTGCTGCCCATACAAGTGGATGACCCGCGATGGCCAAAGCAATTATACCAGCCTTTGTACTGATAGCTAGAACCACATTCTCGATTACTTTCCTACGGGTTCTTCTTGCAAGTCGGGCAGCCTTAGGAATCTTTCGGATGTCATTTGACATGAGAATAATGTTCCCCGTCTCTGTTGCAAGTGCTGAACCTGAAATTCCCATTGAGATTCCAATATCAGCTGTGGCTAATGCCGCAGCATCATTTACACCATCACCAATCATAGCTGTTGGTGCTTCCTTCTGAAACTCTTTAATGATTCTGGCCTTGTCTTGTGGTAAAAGTTCGGCATGCACCACATCTAAAGCGCCGTTTAACTGCATGTAATTTTTAATCCCTTATATTAGTAGCAAATTCAGATTGAAGTTTGTAAAGATGTGTTACGAAAGGGGAGAAAAACCATTAGAGCTTTGTAGATCAGGCACATACAGAATTCTTTCTCCATATATGTTAAACATACTATGATTGGCAATATTCAAAATTTTCTGTGTTTACTTTTATTCCAAAAGCATAGCTTGACAAGCATATTTACCTGATCTTCTGCATGCTTGGCTGCTGCACAAGAATCTCCTGTTAGCATAGCAGTTTTTATTCCCATTGATTTCAGCTCTTTGATTGCTTCCTGGACCCCAGTTCGGCAGATGTCAGAAATACTGAAAATTCCCGACAGTGACGACCCCAGGAATATGTACCCGATGGACTTTCCTTCTTTATCATCTGTACCTTCTGAGGTTGGCACTGAAAGTTCAAAGAATTCATGAGTTGCAACAAGACACGAAGAGAAGGGCAGGGCTAATCCCCTTCTGAACTATCGAGTGACATTTCTTATGACACCAGAATTCATTAAAAACGTAAAAGTTCTTGTTGAAGGCAATAGGTCTAAAGGGGACGGTGATTATCATATCCCAAGAGAAAATGCAAATAATATGTTTGCTGGTAAAAGGGGATACTAGCACATAAGAATGCGGAAATTGATTTTTCCTCGAGACACTTATAATTTATCACCCTGAGGATGACACTTTTAGTTGCTTTAGTGCTTAACGTAGGTGTTTAACAGCATAAATTCGACTAACAGTATGAGGTTCAGCTTTTTACCTGCTGCACATCCTGCTCTTATAGCGATTTTCCGGTTCCCAACATAGAGGTCTTTCCCATCTATTTTTCCATAAATGCCTTCTCCTGGAAAATCTTGGAATTCCTCGACTTGGTCAGGCTTGGGCTCAAGAGAATGTGAGTGCGCATAGTCAATAAGTGCTGCTGCCATCGGATGACTTGACTTGCTCTCAACGCTTGAAACCCTTATGAAATTGGCACATTTGTTAGCTTTACATATCACCAGTTAAAGCGGCCTCCTGTTGTGCTTGTTAGATTATGAGCATTTGATGCATGAATGATAGCATTTTTCAAGAGATGAGAGAAAAAGGACTTCGGGAAAGGCTATTTCCACTCTATCAGGCTATTTCTGCACTTGATTTGTGCTAAACAGATAGATTATGTTCCATGGGACACTGTTCAAGAGTTCGTATTCTGCAGGGAAAAAGGCATTCTTTCTTGTGATATGTACATATTTCTGTGAAGTTTTACTCCATGATAAAAATGATATACCATTCCTTATTTGTGGGGCAGAGTATACATAATCTCATGTTACTGTGTAATCCTCACCAGTATAGCAATGCGTTCAGGTCGACGTCTTCCAAGAGAGATTTAAAATCTGCCACAGTGAATTCACCTCTAGTTATTGTCCCAGTTTTGTCGAAAGCCATGATCCGTACTCTAGCAAGAGTTTCAAGGTATTCTGCCCCTTTGACCAGCAGACCTGACGTCGCCGCCATTGAAAGAGCACAGAATGTGGCAACAGGGGTGGAGAGGATCAGTGCACAGGGACAAGCACTTACTAAAACCACCAGTGCCAAGTGATACCATTCGGTTCTATTGCGAAGCCTTAATGCAGCCGGAATAACTGCCAAACAAGTTGATATTACCACAACGGCTGCAAGGCATCACCAACAAAATGTCAAGACATGGAATATTGCAGGTACGAAGCCTAAAGTTTCTTCGTTTTTCACGTCAATGTGTGTATTATAGAATAGACTAACCCGGGGTGTAATACTTTGCACAGTTTTCTATGAATGTTTGAGTTTTAGATTTGTTGTTTTGAGCGTCTTCTACAAGCTTTGCCATCCTAGACACCACACTGTCTTCAGCCAGAGCTGTGGTCTTAACAGTGATATACCCTGAAACAGAAAATGTCAGAAGAGACATGTTAAGTGGTCGGAGTTATTAGCATTCCACCAATGTTGTCCCTCAATTACCAAATTTGAACCATTTTAATCCCTCTCTGTGTCCTCAATAAAGTAATGAAGGACAATTTTTAGCAGCATTTTTTATTAAAACATTGCTAACTCTCACTTTGAAGTGACACTATACAGAGTGACATATTCGTCAATAGATGTTGCATCTCAAGTAGCGTGTTGACATTTTGCAGCCGAAAATTGTGACTTTCTTGTTAGAGGAATTATGGATGATCAACGGAAGGACTAAGCTGGTCTCAAATAGATTGTTCAGGGACTAAGTTGGCTAGAAACTTACTTCATGGATAAACATCAAGAAACAAAAAAAATTCTCAGTAAATTTTGGTGCTTAATTCTATTTCAATGTATGATGATGGAGAAGGAAAACAAGTTGCTGGTACATCGGTTACAAATAAGGGTAAATTATTTACCGCACTCATGAGGTTTACTTAAAATTATATACGGTACCTATTAAGTATTTTTATTGTACTGAGGGTTAGTTTGACAAAACTTTTTTTTTAGTTTTCAGTTTTTAAAGAGTAGCTTAATTTTTTTTTTTTACAAAAATAAGTGGGTGTTTGATAACTCTTATTTTTTTTAGTTTTTTTTTGGGTGTTTGGTAACCCTTTTTATTTTGACTTTTTTTTTTTGGGTGGTTTGCGGTGGCGGTGGTGGGAAGTAGCAGTGGTCGACGGTGGTGGTGGCCGGCGGTGGTCCCCGGCGGCCGGAGGTGGCTGCCGGTGGTGGTCGCCGGTGGTCGGAGGTGGCTGCCGACAGTCGCCGGCAGTGGTCGCCAGCGGCCGAAGGTGACTGTTGGAGGCCGACAGTGGTCGCCTGAGGTGGCTGCCGACGGTGGGAGGGTGGTGGTGGTGGTCTCAAAAAAAAAAAAATAGTTTTTGGAGTTTTTTTTTTAGTCTTCAGTTTAAAAACTGATTTTTTAAATTGGAAAAGGAAAAAAAAAATGGTTACCAGACGCACTTTTTTTTTTAATTTTCAAAACTGAAAAAAAAGAGGAAAAAAAAATTGCGTCAAACGTGACCTAAGTTACACATTTTTATTTTTCTGTTATAGAGTTAACAAAATCAATGAAAAAACGGTAATCGTAAACAAGTAAGTTTACCCACGTGAGCTGCTTGGCGTTCTTGTTACGCTGCTTGTTTTCGGAGGCCGCCGGAACGCCGCCGTTCTGTAGGAAATCGTCCGTGGGGCCCTCCAGCTCGTCAATCGACGAGTTGTTGGGGTTTTGGAGCTTGACCACCACCACCGGAGTCCCCTTGTGGGTCTTTTTCTCCGACCAATCAAACGACGGTGCCATTTTTCCGGCTGTCCCAGAAATAGAGACCCACTTCATGAACCTCCCGAACAAGGCCTTAAAATCTAGTATTTGGTGTTGCAGAGCTCAAATGGAACAATTGTGAGGACACCCAGAGGTCTATTATAGATTTTTTTTAAGAGAAGTGAGCAAGTTTCCGGTGTCCCTGAATGAGAGACCCGCAGCCAAGAATCCCAACCTAAGGCCTTTGGAAAAAAACCAAATCTTTGGTGTTGCAGAGCTGAGATGAGGATGAATGCGACAAAACCCAGAAACATCCTTGGGAAAAGAAAATGAGGAAGTGCTATGATCCCGTTGTGAGAGATGAGAGAGAAACTGAATGAAGAGAGAGAAACGCGTGGAGGAAAAAATGAAGCTGGACGTCTCTCATTGATGGCTGGAGTACTAATTAAGCGAATATGGTGTATAGCGAGAGTGAGAGGAAGGAGGGGCTGTGGGTGGGTGGAGCTGCGGGGCCGGCCCGGGGGTTTCTAGTGGGGGGTGTAGATGTATGACTGGGAAGCCGACCGGGGCAGTGGTAAGTTTGTTTTGGGCGGCGGCGGCAGCACTGGTGGGGGTGGGGCAGTAGTGTTTTGTGTATGTTGTCAGCGTGTGCATGTGCTTGTGTGCGCGCTGGCTGGGCGTCGGCGGCAGTGGCAGGGAAATGGTGGGGGTTGGGGGCAGTGGTGTTTGAGCTTTTTTGGGGTTATTAATTAAAAAAGAAGAGGGAGACCTAAGGGTATTTTTGGTATAACGTAATAAATTTGTGGTGTTCTAATTTCTGACGGTTTCCTGACGGAAGTGAGTTTCACGTTATACAATGACAAACCACAATGGGCGGATAGTAATAAAAATAATTACTAGGCGTCGTCTGTAATTTTAAGTAAATTTTAGAAATGTCGTATATAATTTACCATAAAACAATGTTCAAGGATGAACTTATGGGAAACAGTAACAACTTAAAGGTGGATATTGGTGGTAAACTCTTTTTTACTAACTTGGCCAAAAATAAAGCTCAATGATAAACTTGAAACAACCACAATTTATGATCGCTTTTGGTAGTAAACCCTTATTTTTAGTGTATGACGAGGGAGAAGGAAAACGAAGTCATTGAGTTTACCGTTGAGATTGATTGTGCCAGCCCAGACAATGGAATCTACTTGTTTGGCTGCTGGAAATGATTCTCCGGTCAAGGTTTTCTCATCTACTTCACAATTTCCTTCTACTACAATCCCGTCGATCGGTATGATTTCACCGGCCCTAACAGCAAGAATGGTGTTGACCATGACACTAGCAGCATCTACTGCTTCTCCTGTTTCTGCTAATAAAGCTCTTTGAGGGACTATGTTCACCAAAGATGACATAACAGCCGTAGCCTGCATAAATTTCAGAAAAAGGTAATTTTGACCTTCAGAGCATTTCGAAACAATTGCGCGCTTGTAGTTACTTCATTTTTACCACCCTAATGACAATAATAGAATGTTAGAATTGCTTCTGTAAATCTCTGTTTCTCGACTTGGTGTTCAAGTTAGAAGTCTATGAACAAGGTTTAACCAAGATAAAAATGCCGAATCTAAACCCATAGGGTCTCTTGACTGCAGAAGCATGCTTAGCGGGCAAGATGCATTTTCGTCGATCACATTTCACGAATTGGATTTTTTCTTTTATATATTTAATTGTGTAGCGGATCATGGGAAGCCTTGTATTCATAGTCCAGAAAATAAACTCAAAAGTAAACTCGAATTGGACTACAGGAAAAAAAAAAAAGGGTTGTCATTTGTTGAATTGCGGACTCCATCGAGATGATGGTGTTTGCTAACCTTGTGGCTTGCCCTAGACTCCAGCCATTCTGCTGTAGTAAATAAGAAGACAATTGTGCCAGCTTCCCAATAATCCTTCAGAACAATTGATCCTGCAACTGCACATTGTGGATATGTCAGTTTAAATCTGTTTGGTTCTCAATGCTCTGATCTAGAAACCTGAAAAACTGGGGAAAGTAAACAAGTAACCAAAGAAATTTTGTTCTATGAATGCTACTTTTTAGTAGGTGATATCTGAGTTTGCTCAACAATTCATGCCGAAGCCATGCTTACTTGTCATCGAATATAGTGCAAAATTGTTCTAAAAGAGTACAAGTGGAGTTCAAATAATCTGTTATGGGCTAATTTTTTTTTTCTTTCTTTTTTCGCGTTTTGATGATAACACTTCCATCATTAGAATGAAGCCGTGTGTTTATACTTTTGGTGGGCATGTTGAAGCAGTTGAACAAGGCTGAGTACACTATCAGTGGGTCATTTCAATTGTTTGAGAAGTTCTGAATCACACAGGAAACTGAAATACTTAGCAAAATGATAGATGGATCATAAGCATGGAAAGCTGTGGTTTAACCTCTTTTGTTATTTGATGTGAAAAGCAGAAAACCATTATGGAGAAAAGCGAGAGGCTGTTAAAAAGTTGAAATGCAGGTTAACGTCACTTTTGCTAAAGGAAAAAGACAGATAAACTAAAAGAACCAAAAAGGTTGGGTTAGGTAAGGAAACGCCACAAAAGGTAGAGGCAATATACTATGCAATATTTGAGCGAAAAAAGCGGGAGCGGACCCCCCCCCCCCCCCCCCCCCACCACCACCACCACCACCACCACCTAAAACCCCCTTCCCGGATCTTGGGGTGGTTTGTGCCATTGCTTGTTTTGCTTTACGTCCTCATCTTAGAGCTGTTATGTTCAATTGTTGTTGTATACGATTTATAATATAAAATGATCTGGACAAAGAAATATGGACAAGGAAGTACGCCCCAACGGTTGAAAATACGTGAACCCTAAGAAGAAACAATAACGAGTATTACTTTTGAATGTCGAAATAAGTATTACGTAATTTGGAATATATCATTTCCCGATTCAAAGAAATAAGATTGAGTACCCAGGATCTTAGCCATACACATATCCCCCCATGCCATAGCAGACTCCCAAATATGGGCTGCTACCTCAAATGGTGAATTCTCAGTGGCATCAGCTTATTAGTTACTACATCAACGAGAAGAGGATTCATTATTAACTAGGGGCATAAGTTGGGTCGGACCTCAATTGAAACCTAAACTTTGGAAAGCGGTATGGTCGTTACCCATTCATTAAAAAATCATAGTCTTCATTTGGCAAATTTTGTGGGGCAAACTCTCGCTTAGAAGCAATCTGTACAAAATACAAATCACTACGTACCAACGAACTATGCCCTTTATGCCTCAACTACCCTGAAACTGTGAAGCACCTATTCTTCACGTGCCAGGTGGTTAGACCAGTTTGGTTTGGAGGACCAGCAGCGACTAGAAACAATGGGGCTGTACGTTTACGTTTTTCAGTTTTCATTTTTGTAATGATGATGAAAAATATACCTTTTTTCTTGTATGTTTACGTTTTTTTGGTTCCGTTTTGGATAAAATTTTTAAATAGTATCAAAAAAGCTGAAAACACCCAAAGAGTGTTTTCACTTTTTCCTTGAACTGTATTCTCCTAATCAGAATACCACCTCTTCTCCCTCATATCTACCGCCCCTATTTCAACAAACACTCACCTAACTAGACCACCCATTTCACTGGGTCTTCCTAGAAATGGAAATAGTGGGGTCCATTAATGAATTGATTCAGAAAAAAGTGGGTAAAAACGAAAATGAAAATGATAAACGTACAGAAAAAATTGAAAAACTAGATACGGAAAAAAGTAAAAGTACACAATACGATTTTAGAACTGAATACTAAATTCTGGAAACCAAAAACAGAATATAGAATACAGAAAAAAATCTCGTAAGCGTACGGGCCCAATGCAACTGGCGCCCCTTTCAAGGAATGACTAATTGCTTGGTTTTCAAACCCAGCCCATTCACGGAAATTTTAACACCAAACTTTACACATAATGTCAACCATTTGGACCATTTAGATACAAAGAAACAGCTTCATTTTTAGACAAGAAAGTTGTGAGATAGAACAAATTATTGCTAATATATCTTGCCTCTCTCATTCTATTGATTCGGCCAAGATAAGATTCTCTCTGCAAATTAGGCCCAACGAAACTTTGTACCAAGAACGTCACCCTACCCACTACAATTCACTCTACCGTATCCAATTGTAGTTGTACAGCTTCGGAAAATATCTGTTTAGCATTCTCAGTTAGTTTCGACAAAACAAATGGGAAAAGTGGTATCGGTTTATATTGTTGGTACTATCCCTTTATTAATACTATTCTCCCTTCTATCCAAAAAAAGAAATAAGATTATCTTGACTTTTCAAATAAACAAAAAGAGATACATATTGACCCTTCTCCTTTGTAATGAAGATGCTTTTGACCTAAAAGAAAAGGTGTTTGATGCACAATTGGCTTTCTACATCAAAAATACTTCTATTAGCTTCCTATTTAAGTAAGAGATTTGCCTTCCAACTAAGAATCTCCATTTGTGAATTTTCAAAAGAAAGGGGCTGCGGCCTTAAGGTATGGCTGCCTTAATATTAAGTTCATTACATAGGTTGTTAAACTGCCAGACAGTTGAGACGATCTTGTAAAACCCTTTATTAATGAAATGTTTCTACTATTTAGCCCGGAAAAAAAAATGCAACAAGCATGAGTGCATTTTTCAATTATTCACAGGCTTGATGATGGTCCCATCCCTTTCAATCCAAAAACATTATAACAGAGTACATAATTGGAGTTCTATGAGTATGACCATCACTATTGGACTACAAGTAAACTTATGGGAGCCTGCAGAAACATTCCTGTGGTAGAAACATAACCCAAAACTATGAATCATGTTCTTGATTTCCCCTCTTAAGTAATGCAATGTCAAACTTAGGAATGCAATATCACTAAAAGCAAGTAAAGGGCAATGGAACTTCAAAATAGCCCAGATATATGTACCTGCAATTAGCATAAGAATGTTGATATCAAGTCTGAAACTGCGAAGTGCGGCTAAGGCTTTCAAAACAATGGGGAAGATACCGACGGCAACCGCCCCGAGAGCCAGCCACTGAAACGGGCGATAGACGTACTTGAGGAAAGATAGCAGGAGCAATACACCACAAGCAACTGCAAATGGGCTCGGCCATTTCTTCCGGTAACTTTTCCCTCCGTATAATCTGATATTTGCTTCCAGCCGTGCTTGATTCAACACCTTAACTGTTCAGGAGAATAGAAGGGTGTTACTCCTTGATGAAAGCTGTAATCTTGGTTCAAAATGGAAATGACTTGACAAGGTGTAATAACTTGAAGATCGCTTGCGCAAAATCGAGCGATGACACTCCTCCTGAATCTTAATCCCAAAAGTTAGATGCATCACATTTATCTCCCGTTGTTTTACTCAATTTGGCTCATATTGAGCGTCACCAATCATCAAAATTGAACAATTAGTATACTTGTATATCATACGACTACATCGATTTGAAACTTATATATTATCACAGAGTAAGCATGCTCAAAAATACCAAAAACCATATGGAGTAAGCTAGTTGATTGAAATTATAATGGCATTATGAATCTGTACCATATACTTTCACTATCATGACAGGAATGATAATGTGACAATCCTATTGCAACTTAGCATTAAAACTTTGTGCCCCATTTGATTAAGATGGCCACACATGAGTCATAACAAATCAAAGCACACCGAACTCGTTGTCATGAATGCAAACCTTTCTATATGTCCAAAATCATTTAATCTTGTGCCTAATGATACCAATTAATTACCTCTGATATCATAGAGAAAAACAGGTGCCACGTGATTAAGAATAAGACGTACAAAATGAACAAAGTAGGATCAAATTTGGCAAAACATGGTCGCGCTTATGTTTTATTACGTGTCTAGGAATCAGAACTCTTGAAAACCTTTCGCTCCTTCAAATTTCGTTCAGTTAAGTCAATATACCAATTTGGGTCAAACGCAAATCGTCCATGCAAGATCCAAAAATTCTGCAAACGATTCGATTTTTCGTGGTCTAACCTCAAGAATACAAGGATGAGTCCCTATCCATTGGGGTGAAAGCTTTGTTGACTGCAGTATATTTAGCGGTAAATTTGTTATTTATTTCTAAAACATTCTCTAGTAGAATCTTGTAAAAATGACCCAAAACAGGAAGACAAGTTGAAGGAACTGCTCCGCATAAATTCCAATTAGGAGGATGACAAAGGGAAGGGAAGAGAAAACGGAAAGGGAAAAAAAGAAGTCATCATAGGGCCATCCTTCCTTTACTTCTTTCCTTTTCCTAGCCTCCCTCTATTCTACCAGTCCAACCAACACGTAAAAATCACGTGAATATGACCCAGAACCTTTTGTTCTGTCACCGCACTTGTTGCAATAAATTTGTGCTGAAAGGGGCTGTACCCTGTGCAGAACTGGGTTGTACAGAAGGAAACACTGGTCCTTACCTATCTGCACCTGAGAAATGATGAGACTGTCGTGAACAACAATCACTGTTCTTGACGGCACAACCACGGACACATCCTTGACTCCCTCGAGAGGCTTCAACATCTTCTCGATCATCGGAACCTCCGAGGAGCAACAGATTCCCAGCACGTCAAAGTAGCTCTTTTGCATCTTGTTGCCTCCCTTCTTTTCACCAGCGCCGGCCATGTTCTTCTCTGTACAAAAGGGAGGAAAAGTATGATTTAGTGTCTCGGGCAGTACCCAGACACAGTTTCGCTTGTGTACACGAGATTTAAATTTAAAAAAAAAGCAGAGAATCAGAGAAAGCTTTTCCACATACTTGTTACTGATTGTACTACAAGCATATGAACTCGTACGTTCAATGGTACCAACATCTAATAACAAGTTTATCTCCACATCAGGTACAATTACGCGTGATTGTATTACATACATATGTACGCTCCACGGTACCAAACATCAAGTTTATTTCCAGACCAGTTATGCGTCATTACAATTATGCATAATTGTACCACGTGCACACTCAATGCCGGAAATGACATCTAGTTTGCGTGTGTTTAGAGGCAAAGGGAGTTGGTTAGCTAATAAAACCAACAGACGGCAAGAAATTGGAGAAATGACCAGATTTAACCAAGTACTACATGGAATGATAAACTAAACAACCCAAGGTTGCAAGAAAACAGAACCTTTTCAGCAAGTGTAAAGCTCCGATCCGATGAGCTCCTGCCTCCTCTCCACTATGACCGTGGCAAGAACCAAGAAGAGGGTCCGAAGTCCTAAATGTCCATCTATATAGGCTGTGGGTTTCGAGGGGAGTGGGTGGGTGGGTGGGTGGGTGGGTTAAGAAAGGGAATGAAGCAAGTGTAAATTAATCGAAGGACCCAAAGGGATATATATATATATATATATATATATATATATATATATATATATATATATATATATATATATATATATATATATATATATATATATATATATGGGGACCGATCCACACCCACCGGTGGAGAAATAACAAATTTCTCCACCGAACCGCTGGTCTTACCAGCGGTTGGCCACGTGGGCAAAATAAGGACGAAAAGGGACAAAAAAGGACGAAAATACTATGATAAATTCATGAAAATATCACGAGAAAATGAAAAACTCGTGAGAAAATGGTGGCAATAATGCCCAACCGCAACTCCTACATGCGGTTGGCATTATTGCCTTCCGTGACCCCACCCCCCACCCGTCACCCCCCTTGCCCCCCACCCCGTGGCCCCCACCCTATGTCCTTTTCCCCCACCCGTGAACCCCCCTTCCCCCACCCGTGAACCCCCTCTTCCCCCACGTGTCATTACCACCCTACCCCCCCACCCCCACGTGTCATTCCCCCCTCCCCCTCCCTGCTGTTCACTCACGGTTCTTCTCTTCCTCTCTCACTTTTCTCTCTATAAAATCCCTCCTCCCCGAATCATTTCTTCCACCCTCCTCATTCTCCCTATCTCACCTACATACAAACAAAAAAAATTTACGCTAGAAGATCGGTGGATAACCGCTAGAAGATCGGTGGATTTTTCTTGAAATATATCAAGTTAAAACAAGTAAGTATTTTTCAATTTGTTCTTACCAATTGATTGTTTAAATTGTGTTACGCTTAAGTTGTTCTTACAATAGTCTAAAATTCGTGTTTAGGGCGTCAAAGGGCGTCAAAATTACGTTTTGACAAATCGGGGTATTACATTCGAAAAATTCCAAAATAGCGATTTTTTAGGGCGTCAGAAATAGAATTTTTCACGAATTTATAAAAAATAGCTAGAGCTAGATTTTGCCAAAGTACGAAACAGAGACCCTAGTTATTTTCAAAAGATCTGTATCAGGTAAAAATTTCAGATTTTTCCAAAGACCGGAAAGGGGTTAACTGATACACGCAACCTTGTAACTTTGCAGTGTAATTTAAAATATCAAGCCAGCGCGATTTCGCGCAAAACTTTTATGAGAACCCTAGGGTGTTGGGAAGTTCCATTCCCCAGGAATTCGGGCCATTCCGAAGCCGTTAGCTAATTTTTTGGCCGAACGGGCTTTTAAGCGCTCGATCCGGACACCGGTTCGGGATTTTTAGGCGAAAAATCCGTAAAATACTTTTTAGATCAAGAATGAACTCAGGAAGCTTAAAATAGCATTTTAAAGCACTTTTGATATTTTCTGAAGCCAGGGGGTATTTTGGTAATTTGCCACCCCGAGAGGGGTATTTTGGTAATTTTCCCGAAAAAATTTTCCAACGGACTTTTAAGTCCAGAAATGTAAGTAAAACGCCTGAAATGTTATTTTGCAGCTGATTGCGGGGCGTAATTGTCGCTAAAGGTGAAAACTTAATTAGACAGTTTTTTTACGAATTTATAAAAAATAGCTAGAGCTAGATTTTGCCAAAATACAAAACAGAGACCCTAGTTATTTTCAAAAGATCTGTATCAGGTTAAAATTTCAGAGTTTTTCAAAGACTAGAAAGGGGTTAACTGATACGCGCAACCTTGTAACTTTGCAGTGTAATTTAAAATATCAAGACAGCACAATTTCGTGCGAAACTTTTATGAGAACCCTAGGGTGTTGGGAAGTTCCATTTCCCAGGAATTCGGACCATTCCGAAGTCGTTAGCTAATTTTTTGGCCGAACGGGCTTTTAAGCGCTCGATCCGGACACCGGTTCGGGATTTTTAGGCGAAAAATCCGTAAAATACTTTTTAAATCAAGAATGAACTCAGGAAGCTTAAAATAGCGTTTTAAAGCAATTTTGATATTTTCTGAAGCCAGGGGGCATTTTGGTAATTTGCCCCCCCGCGAGGGGTGTTTTTGTAATTTTCCCGAAAAAAAGTTTTTCAGTCCAGAAATGTAAGTAAAACACCTGAAAGGTTGTTTTGAAGCTGGTTTGATGGGCGTTAGGGTGACAATGAACCCCCGGGGGCTATTTTGCTAATTTTACGTTACACAAATCTGTGCTTAAAATAACTTTTAGTTCAGGAAAGGGTGTGAGACACCTGAAAAGTTATTTTAAAGAGTGAATTCAGGAAGCTTAAAATCCCATTTCAAAGCACTTTTCAGATTTTTTTTGTCAAGGGGCATTTTGGTAATTCGCATCCCCGATAGGGGTATTTTCGTAAATTTGCAGCGTTAAGTTTTTCAAAGGATTTCTTAGTCCAGAAATGTAAGCAAAGCACCTGAAAGGTTGTTTTGAAGCTGATTTGGGGCGTTAGGGTGATAATGAACCCCCGGAGGCATTTCGGTAATTTGCCGCTCATCGGGGGCTATTTTGCTAATTTTACATTATACCAAATTTCCCGAAAGACGGTGGTTTAAATAAATTTTATTCTTCTTTTATTTAAATCTATGACTTGTTGAGAATGATATAATTTTTATTTTTTAGATTCCAGTATAAATATGGATGCAACTGGAGGAAATAATTTTTGTGAAGGTTCTGATCCACCTTACGTTGGTCAAGTTTTTCAAGCACTGGACGAAGTTGAAGCATACTATAGAGCATATTCGAAAACGATAGGTTTCGGTATTAGAACTAAGACGACTAGAAAACGGGCGAATACAGATCAAATTTGTGCAAGACTATTTGAGTGTCATAGAGGAGCACCGCATGTAACTCCGGTCGTTCGGATCAGTGACGAAGGGACAACAAGACAAAGAAAACGGGACACATTTCCGGGTACCGGCTGCAAGGCCCATGTGTATGCAGTACACCGAAAAAATGAAAACCATTGGGTTGTCACAGGAGTGGAGTTGAGCCATAATCATCAGTTGATGACCCCCAGTAAGATTGGTCAAATTCATCAACACCGAGAAATAAGCGCGGCACACAGACAACTAATTTTTACAATGGCCGAGGCTAAAATTCCACCTTCTAAGATGATGGGGGTTTTCTCAAGCCAGGCTGGGGGGATTGACAAGTTGAGTTTCAACGAAGTAGACCTTCGAAATGAACTTCGTGCTCAGAGGAGAGAGTCTTTCGGTAAGAGTGATTCTCAAACTACACTTGATCTCTTCAGGTCCCTTCAGAGTGAGAATTCTGGATTTTTTTACAGTCTCCAACTGGATGATGAGAACCGCATTAGTACTATATTTTGGGCGGACCCCCGTTCTAGAGCTGCTTACCAAAATTTTGGGGATGTTGTGACGTTTGACACCACATACCGCACCAATAAGTACTCTATGCCTTTTGCTCCGTTCACCGGGGTGAACCACCACTATCAGTCAATCTCGTTTGGCTTTGCCCTGCTTAGGGATGAGACGGAGGAGTCATTTACGTGGTTATTTGAAACGTGGCTTCAAGCAATGTATCATATTCCTCCAAAGACCATCATCACCGACCAAGATCTGGCAATGAAAAATGCAATCGCTAAGGTCCTTCCAGATACTCACCATGGCCTGTGCACATGGCACATAAGCAACAAATATCCCGAACGGCTTCACCATGTATATGCAAACCATCCGTCATTCAAGACTGACTTTAATACATGTGTGAAGAAATCGTTGACGGTAGACGTGTTCGAGGAGAGGTGGGCCACGTTAATGGATACTTACTATTTGCACAATCACGAATGGTTACAATCGTTGTATGAGATCAAGACACAGTGGGTCGGTGCCTACACCAAGAAGTTTTTTGCAGCCGGAATGACTACGACCTCGAGAAGCGAAGCTATGAATTCATTCTTTGATGGGTACGTAGGCCAGTCTTCAAGTATAGCGGAGTTCGTACTAGAGATGCAGAAAGCCGTTGACAGGCAATTGTACCGTGAGAGAGAAGCCGACGCGGCTACAGTTTGCAAAGAAAGAGCTATACTACTTTATTCACCTTTAGAGGCTCATGCGGCTCAAGTCTATACCAAGGAAATGTTTCGACAGTTTCAAGAGGAACTACTAAAGTCGAATCAATATGGCATGACAAAGTTGCACGAGTATTCCACCAGAGACATCAAGGTTTATGCTTTGACAAATGTGACGAACTTCGCCAATCCGTGCTCTTCGTCGGCTCCGAGGACCAGACGACATTTTACCGTAGCAGTTTGTAAGGACACCGGGTTGGTTAATTGCAACTGTCAACTGTTTGAGCATAAAGGTATACTTTGTCGACACGCGTTGAGGGTTTTGAGCGCCAAGAATGCTAGTGAAATCCCTCCACCGTATATCTTGGAACGGTGGACGAAGGAAGCCAACAGAGTCCACGGTCACATTCCTTACGTGCCCAATGTTTCAGTTGATTTCGAGCAATCTGAGTCGCTGCGATATAATCACCTTTGTAACATCATGCACGGTTTATCAATGGATGCAGCGTCGACATTTGATGGGTACAGGTATCAAGTTGAAGCAGCCGCACGGGATAAGGCTATGCATGCACAGTTTAGGATGGCATTACCAGAAACTGTGGACACTCCGACTACTCGGACAACTCCAGGCGGTAGATTCAATCGAGCCAAACAGCCAGTCATTGACGGCACTGACCTACAAGGTGAGGAGGACGACATTTTTGATCCAATTATTTCTCAAACAAAAGGGCGAAAACGAGCAATACGCATGAAGAATCCGATTGAAGAAGCAACGGGTCAAAAAAAATTACGAAAGTGTGCGTTGTGTAATAAGATGACTGATCATGACAAGAGAAACCATTATAAAGTGTTAGGTATCGAACCTGGCAGTATGGTCGAGGAGGACGATGATGAGGAAGAGTGTTAGGGTTAATGTTTCAGTTGTATAAATTGAACTTTTATAATGTTTAAATTTGTGATTTGGTTTGTGCAATCTTTAATTTGTGATTTGATTTGTGGATTATTGATATTTTTGGTAACTCCGTTTTCGGGCACACTTTAGGCCCCAATTGATAGCTTCCGAAAAAAGTTGTAATTTTTTTTGTCACTTTTTTTCGCTCATTGCACTTCAGGCACGCTAGTTAGCCCATTTGTAAGACTTTCGGCGAAAAACGAGACACATTAATTTTTGAGTTTTCCTAGGAAGGGCCTATTCGGGCACACTTTAGGCCCCATTTGATAGCTTCCGAAAAAAGTTGTAATTTTTTTTGTCACTTTTTTTCCGCTCATTGCACTTCAGGCACGCTAGTTAGCCCATTTGTAAGACTTTCGGCGAAAAACGAGACACATTAATTTTTGAGTTTTCCTAGGAAGGGCCTATTCGGGCACACTTTAGGCCCCATTTGATAGCTTCCGAAAAAAGTTGTAATTTTTTTTGTCACTTTTTTTCCGCTCATTGCACTTCAGGCACGCTAGTTAGCCCATTTGTAAGACTTTCGGCGAAAAACGAGACACATTAATTTTTGAGTTTTCCTAGGAAGGGCCTATTCGGGCACACTTTAGGCCGCATTTGATAGCTTCCGAAAAAAGTTGAAATTTTTTTTGTCACTTTTTTTTCGCTCATTGCACCTCATGCACGCTAGTTAGCCCATTTCTATGAATTTCGGCGAAAAGCGAGACGCGTAATTTTTTCGAATGCCGTCATATGAAAGGTATATTCGCGCACATTTTAGCGCCAAATTCATAGCATGCGAAAAATTATGTACATTTCTTTTTGGTACAATTTTTTGTAACATCACAGCAGCTAGCCACGCACGTCAGGATAATGGTAATGAAGGCGTCTAGCTTCATTCTTTTTCAGCTCCCAGGCTATCCTATACCTAAACGTCAAGGCATCCTTCCTAGTCCACGAGGAGTGTTTGAGCACTTCCGAGCGAGCAATGTAGTCCATGTACTTGAGGACGTAAATCCCGCAATCGTGACCGTTATATTGCTTTGGTCGGTCCTTTATCATCACGACCGTCCAAGGGTCACCCTGTGGCCGTCCGCATGCTAGCGAGAGGACAGTAGTCTGCATCCAACAATAAAAACGAGAATCAAGCCTATGAGACAAGAACAATATACTATGAGCCAAGGTCAAAAAATAAATACTAACCACTAAAGTGATGTACTCGTTGTACATCTGTGCCAGCAGCTGTCCAGGCTCGTCCTCCCTTAGGCTATCGTATATGTGAACCGTTCTGAACGCTGGATGGAGAACTAATAGGAACCAGTGGTTTGCATGATGACAGGGTATCATGATAAGGTTCGCATCAGCAGCGGGACATTGATAGTCTGCGTTCATCATGCCTAACACGTTTCGACCTGGTTTCCACTTACTCCTGCCGCCCCCTCGCCTCCATTCTGTGAATTCTCTCACCGTTAATTCCACAAAATGAGTGGGATACATGTTAAGCTTCAAATATTCAGAACGGTTAAAACGTTGCTCTCTAATCCGGAGCAGTTCTATGTAAGCGTTCATGACAAAATTTGAAAGATCTGTCTCCGGCGCCAACGTTCTGATATCCTCATGACCTAGGAATGTCGCAAGGGGAAAGTCTGCTGAATTGACAGGCTCATGCCCGAAGTAGTGCCGGTCGATCCAAGCCATCTTGTCCGACCTCAATGGCTTCGTCGCTTGTCCTTTGTCCGACCGAAAGCTTGGGCGCGAGGCCTGGATTCCTACTTGGGGAACCTGACTCTGGCACTGAGAGTCGTATGCGTCAGGAGGCAAGCGACTATACGGCTCCCACACCTGACTCTGGGGCTGATAGTCGTACGCGTCAGGAGGAGGGCGACCAGACGGCTCCCACACCTGACTCTGGGGCTGATAGTTGTACGCGTCAGGAAGAGGGCGACCAGACGACTCCCACACCTGACTCTGGGGCTGATAGTCGTACGCTTCAGGACGAGGGCGACTAGACGGCTCCCCTTCGTAACCCCGGTACGCAAGACTAAAGTTTTGAACTTCAGTCTTGTACTTCTCAATGGACCTCTTGAGATTGTCAGGAGCCTGCGCGACAAACCAGTCAAACGACTCCAGCTGCTTGAACACCTCAATGCCCTGGTCAACCTAAAAAACATGCATAGAAAATATGGCTAATCATATTTGACAAATGGTCGATAAGGTGCGCAAATAAATTATCAAACAACACTAGCATGACTTACAATGGCCAATGCCCAGAACTGGTCATAGACCTCACGTGGCGCGTACGATGTCTTCTTCACCTGGGAAGGGCGATTCACCCTCGTGCGCGTCACCCTGAGAAACCACTGTAAGTATTCCTCAGTACTAATGCCGTCGTGCTTCAGCGATACAAGGCTATCATACGTTTCCTGCCAGGTATTCCACTGGTGCACCTCGTCACCCAACAAAATCAAGGCATCAGCCACCTCGAAGTTCGGCCCTCGACCACCCCTGTATGGCCGCATGTCTACAGCGGGTTTTGGTATCCCTTGTGGACAGCCAGCTTGCTTCATAGCTCGATCGGGCATCTGAAACTCACATTCTTCGAAGTGAATGAGCGGCACCCGAACCAAACCTGCCAGCACGTACGACACCGGAAGTTGCCAACACCACTCATCCAACAGATGCATCACCTTGCCATATGGCTGCCACGTCACCTGGGATGCATCTAGTATCTCTAGTTCCCCCCGATAGAACTTTAGATGGTGGTGAGGGTCTACCCGTCTCCACCTCCGGTTGGTCGTAGGCCCCCAGGCCCACACCCTAGGCCACGTCTCATCGGAATCTACCAACGGTTGTGGACGACCCATGGGTAGCCTCTCGTAAGACCAAACCTGTGAATGCAAACATTATATGGAATTAGTAATTAATCCCGAATATATTGACTAAGGATCCTACCAAGAAAATAAATGCTCATACCTGTAATAGAGTCAGGCAGGCGGCAATGGACTTGGCACCGTTTCTCGTAGCCTTATGCAGTGCTCGATATAGGTGCGCAAGGACAGCTGAACCCCACGAATAGGAGTATACCTCCTCAAGATCCTCCAAGAACACCATATACTTCGGATGCACCGTGTTTTTCGAATGCGTCGGAAGTAATATAGCTCCAATAATATACAGAAGGAATGCCTTCGTATACGTCACGAAATCTTGAGGAGTGTATTCATCCGGTAGCACGCCGTACTGCTCTCTCAGCCATTTAAGCTTGACGCCGTTTGTTGTAAGCGCTGCCCTTGGAATTCCCGGAAAATACTGCATAGCCATATTCGCTATGGATGCAGACGGCACGTTCAAAGTAACGGGTCTGCCGTGACATGGGATTCCAAGTATAAATCCGACGTCCTCTAACGTAACAGTCATTTCACCAAACCGGAAGTGAAATGAGTTCGTCTCGCTCCTCCATCGTTCAACTAGAGCGGATATAAGGCAATCGTCGTGTCGAGACCATTTCCCGGGATCGGTGAACAGGGTTAAATTTTGACGGTGTAATAGCTGTATTTGTTCCTCGTTTAGTACCCACTCTTCAAGGTGCCTTGTGCTTTGAATTGTTTCCAAAACACCCCTATCGACACCGTCAAATACGTGCCTCGCGACGTGGTCATCGTCATCGTATAGGATTGATGTATCATGAGGTCCAGAGCTGAAATTCATACCTTTAAGAACAAAATATAATTATAAACCAACTTAGCGTCCATAATATCCATAATATTTACATTCCAAAACTATAACTGGATCTTTAACCTAGCTTACCAACACATTAGCAATAGTCATTATTTCAATGTATTAAAACAAATCCTCAATTCCCACCACTCCGAACGCTTAATTACGCTAGTTCCCACTGAATTTAGCGCCAACGTGGTTATATAGCAATATATAGCCCGATGGCCCCTACACCTCCAACACCTCAAAACCGCTTTAAAGTCAAGTTTTTAAATGTATTACGTCAATTATATACCAAATATATCAGGAAAAATTTTAAAGGGGGCAAGTTACCAAAACACCCGCTACTTATGCAAAATATCCCCTGGCAGTCATCGCCGGTGCGTCACAAGGTTCAGAACATCTGGAACAAAATAAGTTTTCGGGTGTCTCACACCCTTTCCTGAACTAAAAGTTATTTTAAGGTATGAATTTTAAGCTGGATCCTTCCTAGCAAAATAGCCCCCGAACATCGGCAAATTACCGAAATGCCCCTGAGCGTTCACTATCACCCCAACGCCCCCGAACCAGCTTCAAAACAACATTTCAGGTGGTTTACTTACATTTCTGGACTAAAAAGTCGTTTGAAAAACTTGGCACGGGAAAATTACCAAAACACCCCTTGGCGCGGGAAAATTACCAAAACACCCCTACGCGCGCCACGTCAGCTTCAAAACAACATTTCAGGTTTTGTAATTATATTTCTGGACTAAAAAGTCCGTCAAAAAACTTAGCACTGTAAAATTACCGAAATACCCCTCTCGGGGCGGCGAATTACCGAAATGCCCCCTGGCATAAAAAAATATCAAAAGTGCTTCGAAATGCTACTTGAGGCTTCCTGAATTCATTCTTGACATAAAAAGTATTTTACGGAGGTTTCGCCCAAAAATCGCGAACCGGTGTCCGGATCAAGCGCTTAAAGGGCCGTTCGGCCAAAAAAATAGGTAACGGCTTCGGAATGGCCCGAATTCCTGGGGAATGGAACTTCCCAACATCCTAGGATTCTCATAAAAGTTTCGCGCGAAATCGCGCTAGCTTGATATTTTAAAATACACTGCAGAGTTACAAGGTTCCCCGTATCAGTTAACCCCTTTCCAGTCTTTGGAAAAATCTGAAATTTTTACCTGAGACAGATCCTTTAAGAATAACTAGGGTCTCTTTTTTGTATTTTGGCAAAATCTAGCTCTAGCTATTTTTTATAAATTCGTGAAAAACTGTCTATATTTGGCACCCTAAAAAATCGCTGTTTTGGAATCTATAAATGTAATACGCTGATTTGTATAAACCTAACATTGAATTATAAGGAAATTCAAAATACTTACTTGTTGTGACTTGATGTATTTAAAGAAAAAACTACCGATCTTCTAGCGGTTATCCACCGATCTTCTAGCGTAAAATTTTTTGATTTGTATTGTTATGGAGATTATGTAGGTGAGATATGAAGTACGAAGGAAGTTGGTAAAAGATGACAGAGTGCAGAAGAAGGGTTCGGGGGAGGGGATTATAAAGAGAGAAGCGAGGAAGAGAGAAGAAAAAAGACAGAAAAAAGTGAGGAAGGGTGGGTGTTTATGCGGTCAAAGGCTGCTGCAAAAAAAAAATTTCGGCAGAAGGACACCACGTTGGGGCATCACGGGGGAGGGAAGGACGACACGTGGCATCGTGGGGAAGGACACCAGGTGGGGCATCACGCGGGGGCGCCACGTGGCAGGGGAGGGGGGCAGGGACCAACCGCGGGTTGTAGGAGCGGTTGGGCCCGTGGCAGGGGGAGGGGACGCCACGTGGCAGAGGGAGGGGACCAACCGCGGGTGTACCAGCGGTTGGGCCACGTGGCAGGGGGAGGGGACGCCACGTGGCAGAGGGAGGGGACCAACCGCGGGTGGTACCAGCGGTTGGGCCACGTGGCAGGGGGAGGGGACGCCACGTGGCAGAGGGAGGGACCAACCGCGGGTGGTACCAGCGGTTGGGCCACGTGGCAGGGGGAGGGGACGCCACGTGGCAGGGGAGGGGACCCGCGTGGTAACCGCGGTTGGGCCACGTGGCAGGGGGAGGGGATGCCACGTGGCAGGGCCATCGCACGTGGCAGGGGGAGGGGACGCCACGTGGCAGGGGCCATGGGGTTGGGCCACGTGGCAGGGGTGGGGGACGGCACGTGGCAGGCATATTAATGCCAACCGCTGGTTGTGCATGCGGTTGGTGTCCTTTTTCTCTCTCGCCATTTTCTCACCATTTCTCGTGCCATTTCTCGTGCCTTTTTTGCCATTAATGCAGTGGCCGTACACCTTTTTCGCCTTTTTCGTCCCACGTGGCCAACCGCTGGTCTTACCAGCGGTTCGGTGGAGAAATTTGTTATTTCTCCACCGGTGGGTGTGGATCGGTCCCCTATATATATATATATATATATATATATATATATATATATATATATATATATATATAGAAATATATATAATTTTATTT
>JAVXUP010004169.1:0-39463 GCA_033070095.1 Escallonia herrerae | reverse complement strand
TGCGCCGGAATACCCATGTGACTTGAAGACTGTCAGAGCTCTCCTCGAGACATGGATCAATGACAATGCCATAACCCTGCCCAATGCCAACGTTGAACCTACCCTGGAAGACTTAGCCCACCCCAACTACTGCCCCTATCATTGGAAGGTCGATCACGGCCTCAAGTGGTGCAGGGGCCTCAAGTTTGTCTTCGCTGACAAGATTGCGTCCGGAGAGCTCATACTCTGAGTGTTGAACATATGACCCACCCGACCAAGCCTTGGCATGCCTTAGTGCATTTTCCACACTTGTAATTTTTTTCATTCATTTTGCAAGTTTCCATGTACGTCATACCCATGAATCAAGGCAGGTCGCCTATCCTTCATTATCAATGAAGTTACATTTTCCAGACTTAGAAAATTTTCAAGCTACATTGCTCTTGCACAAGTCTACTGACACCACTCTTGATACCATCACCCACTACCTTGGGGGCTTCACCCCTTCCCAACCCCTTCGGCCTCACATTGCCACGACTTGGTACGTGGTGGCTCAAGCCGTGCTACTATAGTCGCATCATCATCCCTCATTCACTTTTATTGACACTTAGAAAAAATTTCATTTTTTTCGCAACCGGTCATCCATGATCACTCTCTACGGTCTCCCTCGGCACCCTTGTCCGAGCTCAACACATAGAAATTTTTTCACCCCTATACCCTATGCTCCTTCCAACACTCTGAAAATTTTCTCAGCACTTAGAAAATTTTCTCACCCCCTTCGCGCTCCCCCCTCTCACTTTACCTGCTCGCGGAAGGGTCACCACCCCCTTACCCTCATTCTACACTTTAGAAAATTTTTCAAAATTTTCATCTCCCCCACCTACTCCCAACATACATGCTCTCATCACTCTCCCTCTAACATTTTTTTCTCTCCTCCATCACCACTCTTGTCCGAGCCCCACTCTCCATTTTTCAACACTCAGAAAAATTTTCACAAAATTTTACATACCCCCACCATCTCACTCCTCTCATTCTCATCTTGTTCATTATGAGATTTTCATTGCGGGCTCCCTCTTTAGGGTTGCCAAAAAAAATTATTAATTAATTATTTATTTAAATATTTAATTCTAAAATTCAAATTTCATTTCAGATCTGGGCAGAGCCGGCCCCGCGCGCCCATTCTTTCTCTTAGCCCCTAGCCCAACTCCCCAACCGAACCCGACCCACCCGAAACCTACCCGCTCCTTCAAAACCCTAATCTAACCCTAATTTCCATCTCTTTCTCCTTCTTTTTCATGCGCCGCCGCAGCCCCCATTGGCACCGCCACCGCCTCCTTCTCCCTGGGCCTCGTCCTCCATGGCCCGTCTCCTTTACCGCCGGCGACCTCCTATCTCGTTCCTACCTCTCTCCTCTCTCCCCCGCCCCTCCCCCTTCCCTTCGCCCACCCGTGGCACTGTCGTCGCTGCTGCCCCCTTTCCCTTCCCCTTCCCCCTTCCTTCTTCCCCCGCCCCCTCGGCCTCGGCCTCCCCACCCCGTCGGCCTTAGCCTCGGCCTTCACCCCCTCTCTCTCCCCTGCCCTCTCTTCCCTTCCCCCTCCCCCTTCCTCCTTTCCCTCTCGACCATCACCCCACCCCCGCACCGTGCGGCCTCGGCCTTGCCCAAGGGGCCTTAGTCGGCCTCGGCCCTCCCTCTCCCCTTCCCCCATCCCTCTCTTTCCCTCCCCTCTACCCCGCGGCCTCAGCCACCGCGACACCTCGCCGCCGCCGCCATCCCCCTTCCTCCCCCTTCTTCACCTTCATCCCACTTCACCTCTCTCCTTCTTCCCAAGCTCGGCCCCACAAGCCCCTCCATCCCTTCACTATTTTGGCCTCCCCCAAACCAAGGCCACTCATTTCGGCCTTCCCCACACAAAGGCCACCACCTTCATTTTCTTTTCTTCACCAGTGCCAACCTTCAACACTGACGCACGACGACCCTCCACACCCTCAATAACCTCCTCGGCCCCTCACTTTGGCCGTCATTCCTTTCACACTTCGGACCCTAAGACGATCATAACCACTCCAACCCCAATATTCTCACTTTGACTTACCCTTTCGCTCACTCTTTCGGTCTCTTCTACCCACCTAGGCCGAACACCAACACCTCACACAGTCCATCATCGCCACTATCTTCACAGGCATGAACAAATTTTTTTTTGACAACCAACGCACACCTCGCGCACCCTTACCTGTCTCGTACTCTTCTATACTTAGAATTTTTTTGTAATTTTGATCACGTCCCGTGTCGTGACGACCCCGACATCAATGTACTTGGTAGGTGGTGCGCGAGGTAGCTTGAACCACTTACCCCGTCGCCGTCGCCCGGGCACCACCTCCGCTACCCCTGTTGCCCGCACCCCGGCACCCGTCGTGGACTGCCCCAGCATCACGACGCCCGATCGCGCCCTTGTCGCGCCCCTCATGAAGATGTCCCTTGACATCAATGTACTTGGTAAGTGGTGCGGGAGGTAGCTCGAACCACTTACCCCGTCGCCGTCGCACAGGCGCCGCCTCCGCGACCCTAGTCGTCAGCGCCCCAGCCCCAGTCGTGGACTGCCCCAGCATCACGACGCCTAATCGCGCCCTTGTCGCGCCCCTCATAACAATGTCCCCCGACATCAATGTGCTTGGTAGGTGGTGTGCAAGGTAGCTCGAACCACTAACCCCGTCGCCGACCCCTGTCGTCCACACCCGGGCGCCGTCTCCGCGACCCCCTGTCGCCCCGCCCCTGCGCTCTATCATCATGCCCTCGTGTCAACTCCTACCCATAATCAAGCTTCAATAGGTGGTGCACGAGGTGGCTCAAGCCACCTACTCTTCACCTTCATCATGCAGTGACAACGTCAACAACTCTCGAACCAACAAACATCAGAAATTCTTCTAAGTGTGAACTTGCGAATATGCGTGCGGCGCCCGCTCGGGTAGCCCATCCGCGCACACCACACGCAGGGGCTTATGTTCCCAACCTATTCTGGTCGCACCCAAAGGTCCACTTGGGGTCCCATTTCGCATAACAAGTCTGCACAAGCAACATGCAACATTCAACGCCTCCAACCGGTCAATACGTGCACGCTCAAGTCACGTGCACTTCTCACTCTTTCTACGGGACCTCGTCACCAAGAACTCATCCTTGCGCGACTGCTAATCATGCTCAGACCGACGCACTTCATCCTTCGCCCGTCAGCACACCTTGGAGTCTACCAAAGGAAGTTTGCCTTGCCCCTCCCCCTTGGGGTCGGCCTCAGCCTTCTTCTCGGGTTGGCCTTGGCCTCCCCCAATGGTTGGCCTTGGCCTTCCCCCAAAGGAGTTGGCCTTTGGCTTCCATACTTAGCATCTTTACTACACTTCAAGGGCCCAGACGTCACTCTGTGACTCCCGTCGCCGGAACTCACTCTGCGACCCCCGTCGCCTAGACGTCACTCTGTGACCCCCGTCGCCCGGAACTCACTCCGCGACCCCCTTTTCCCGGACGTCACGCAGTGACCCCCGTCGCCCGGAACTCACTCTGCGACCCTCGTCGCCAGGACGCCACTCCTCCACCCGCGACCCCCGTCGCCCGGACGTCATTCTGCGACCCCCGTCGCCCAGACGTCACTCCGCGACCTCCGTTGCCCGAAACTCACTCCGCGACTCCCATCGCCCAGAACTCACTCCATGACCCCCGTCACCCGGACATCACTCCGCGACCCCCGTCGCCCGGAACTCACTCTGCGACTCCCATCGCCCAGAACTCATTCCGCGACCCCCGTCGCCCGGACGTCACACTGTGCCCCGGACACCATACTTACTCCACCGCGCCCATGCGCCGGGCCACTAACACAGTCGCGTCCCCTAGCTCCCTGTCCATCCTTTCACCACACCATGCGCACCTTGCCTTTGTCGTGAACATGCTTCGACCTACTCTCCGGAGTGTGCAACATCATGCGGGGATAGGAGACTCCTCCGGGACACTATCTCCACCATAGAGCTCTTCAACTCCCCTTCCGCCAGGTAGACGGCTCCTCCGGGATGCTACCTTGACTAGCTCCGAGTGCTCCGGCACAAGGACTCACCGCGGGGAAAGGCGACTTCTCCGGGACACTATCTTCGCCAGAGAGCTCTTCAACTCCCCTTCCGCCAGGTAAACGGCTCCTCCGAGATGCTACCTCAGCCAGTCGGGTAGACGGCTCCTCCGAGATGCTACCTTGACTCGCTCCTAGTGCTCTGGCAGAAAGACTAATCGAGGGGATATGCAACTCCTCCGGGACACTATCTCCGCCAGAGAGCTCTTCAACTCCCTTCCGCCAGGTAGACGGCTCCTCCGGGATGCTACCTCGGCCTACGGAATAAGCGACTCCTCCGGGACACTATCTCCGTCAGGGAGCTCTTCAACTCCCCTTCCGCCAGGTAAACGGCTCCTCCGGGATGATACCTCCGCCGGCCAGGTAGACTGCTCTTCCGAGACGCTACCTCAGCCTACAGAATAGGCGACTCCTCCGGGACACTATCTCCGTCAGGGAGCTCTTCAACTCCCCTTCCGCCGGGTAGACGGCTTCTCCTGGATGCTACCTGGCCCGTCAGGTAAACAACTCCTCCGGGATGCTACCTTGACGCGCTCTGAGTGCTTCGACATAAGGACTCACCCTCGGGATAGGCGACTCCTCCGGGACACTATCTATGCCAGGGTGTCTTCGTGACTGGCCTACGTGCTCCGACACTAGGGGCTTGCGTCAGCACCCTTATGGACTATGACCCCCGGGTCACTCCGAGACTGGAGCAGGTCTTCAGAGGGCATCGCGCCTAGTCTGCCTGGCAGTTGGGCGTCGGGTCTTCCCCACCACTGCCAGGCCTGTGGGACTCTACAAGGACTTGGATTGGAGGCTAGATCAAAGGGTTCTCTGGCCACACTGACACTGTGGGAGCCAATCTTTCCAGACAGACAGAGCAATGCTGTGTGGGGCAGGCAGGGTGAATATGCGATTCTACAGTCCGTGGAGCACCGGCAACTCTGGACCCCTCAGTGATGTGTCACTCTCGGAGAGTGCCACGTGTCGCGTGATGACATCATCATCTCAACTTCTATAAATAGAGGTCTTGAGAATTCATTTTGACGGTTGGACATTTTCAGAACACTTTTACTTTCTCACTCTAGAATCCTAGAGAGAGAAACATACAAGACCCTGACTCCAGACCTAAGCATCAGACTGTGACTGTCATCGTATATTCTTCCTGCGCCATCGCCCTCGCAGCACTGCCACCCTCAGGCTCTGTCTGGGAAGCCCTTGGTCTCTGCCCTTGCTCCTCCCTTGCTGTGTCTCACATCAACATACTTGGCATCTGACTCGGACTGCAATCCTTGTGGCACCTCTACATCGATTGTGAACCCACTTTCCTTGGCATCAAAGTGCAATATCTGACTCAATGATATAAACTTAAGGACACACTAGCATGCATCTACCTTCAAGATAAACGAACGTTGAAAAAACGTCATTTACAAGCTTAGATCCCATAAGAGCAATGATTATTTACTCATCTAGGCTATGTATTAAGATTTCTAGATCATAACCAAAAGAAAATAAAATTGAGGGGCTATTTTGACCCCAAAGACTATTATTACAAGAAATGACCATCACACTACAAAAAGAAACAAGAAGAATAATGAATGATATTAAAAGTCCTAAGTGATGATGTTTTGAATTTTAGTGGATATGCTTGCTGAAAAAAGAGTTAAAAACTTTAAAGTAAATGATAAAAAAAATTAGAAAGATCCTTAACGTTACAACTGTTATATTTGTTGCCTAAGGAATTGAGTTTTTATATGTGTCCTGCTAATTCTCTTGAGTTAATTTGATTCTTGATTTTAAAAACACAACATTTAGGCTCTTAAGTCTTTTCGTTTTCTATAAAATTTGTTCCACATACATTAGTTATAACTATTTATCATCAGAACATAACTTTTAACGATCTTTTTTAAGTTACAAATTTTAAAATTTTGTTGATGTCACTTAATTATAATTCAAACTTCTTCTCGGTTCTTAACTTTTATCTCATACTTTTTAGACACACACACACACACACACACACACACACACACACATATATATATATATATATATATATATATATATATATATATATATATATATATATATACATTCCATAAAATTATGTTACAAGAGATTGGACAGCCCAATATAAACACTTTATATAACATTTTATGTGGCGTCAAATTTTCTCTAAAATACTTTCTTTACCTTTATTAATATAATGCCAAACTTATAATGTTTGGCGAGAATTAAATATTTATGAAAGATGTTTGAAACTTATTACAATAAGATGAAATATGGAATAATATTCTCTTTAGTAGCAATTTGATGTGACAAAAGAAACAAGTATGACAAATAAATTTCGTTGGTAATTCGCATTTGAATGTAAGTCATGTTTTTTACAGTGAACTTGTCATATTTCGAGTATTTGATTAGCAATTCAGAATTGATTTAGTTATTATGGTTTAGTTTTAGTTAGAGTACTTGTACTCATTAAGCTTAATTGTAATTATCACTAAAATTTATTACTCTATATTTTAGTTTCGAATCAATATCTAACGTGCAAAGCACCGTTATCCTTACTAGTTGACAACAAAAGTACAAAGTTATGCGAGATGCGAGACTAGAAGCTTGGCCTGCCTCCGCTCATATTCAAGTCAATTTCCTATGTTCATATATATACGCTGAGCTACTTATTTGTTTATTGCAGTTAGAAGAATGCATCCACATGGAGATGAGTGCGTTGTAGCATGGTTCATGGGATTGCTTGCCACCCAATTCAATGCCTAGAAACACACAGAATAGAAGCCTCTGTGTGTGTGTGTGTACTATACGTTGAAATTTCAACAAACAGAAACAGCTCTCGAGTATTTGACCTTCCTTGGGTTCATCCATCACCTCAAAGTCCAAACCCAAGATTGGTAAGTAATTTTTTAATCATTTGAATTGGTTCTCAACATCTGTGCTGCAATACTGGCTGAGCTGATTGAATTCAGCAACAATGCGTACCCAATACTTTACTTTTGTTCCTAAAACTCTAAAATAATGTCATTATACGTCACTTGAAATAGGGGTTAACTACATGTAGCACCCTCGTGGTTTGGAGAATTCTAAATAGACACATCAGGTTACAAACTGTAGAGACCTGAGGTCGGAAAAGTGTTGCATTCGATGGTTCCCGTAATAGAATAAAACAATTGCCAAAATTACCCCACGTATAAAAGACATGGAGACCCTACAAATCTATTGGTTCGATACCTCACTTCATCTTCTTCACTTGATCCAAATTCTGCCACCGCTGGTGTCGCTTCGCCCCGGTCGCACCCCAAACCAACAAACTCCCTACCTCCAAACCTAAAGAAACCTAGCCACCGCTGTCGCCTCTAAAGACCCTAGCCACCGCTGTTACCTCTTATGACCCTAACTCCACCTTAAACCATTACCCGAGCCACTGCCACACTCCTACATCCAACCACCCCAAACCCAGCCTATACTAAACCTTAGTCGCCACCTTAGATCTTCAATAAAATACCAGAGTTAAACATGAACTTCGTGAATTATTTAATCTCCATGAGCAAAAACAAGTTTTCAAAAATTTTGACAATACGAAATACTACCATTAGTTGGCCCTACCAGATCATGGAGGGTAAGAAGGGTTAATATCACTAAACTTAGCGTGCACACATAGGCAAAGTTGCCGGAGTTTTTGGCAAGATAAATTGCAACATGAAGTTATTTTCATTTTTATGACCTCTTTGTTCCATGACAGAAAAAAAAAATTGTACGGCGAAAATCAACTTGCCATTCTTTTATGTGGTGGTAATATACTAATAAATGCTTTCAATTAGAATTTTCAATTTAATTGATCCAGGGGAGAATTTTGCATTTACAAAGTTGCAGGTCCTGTATTCGCATTATGGTAGAGGATATTTGGTGGAACGCTTCAATGCATCTTTAAGTACGATAGTAACATATCTTCTACATTAGTTCTCATCATACGTGTATTTCAGGTAAAGAAAAGTGAAGTCACACCACCTGCTAAGAAAGTATATGGTAAAAAAGCACATTAATTGGGCTCCTCCTCACTTCTGAAATAATTGTAGGAATTTCTCACCATATCATTGACCAAGAGGCGGAAATCGTAGGCACAAAATTATAATAAGCAGACCGGCCTATTGTAACAGAAAAGTGACACCAAATCTTTTTAACGACAAAAGATTGTCGTCCCCGACTTTGGTAGTCGTGACAAATGTTGGAGTATTTTAATAAAAATACCATTTATCTATTATACAATAAAATAAAATAAAATCTTTTCAAGCAATAATTACTTTGTTATTATTGGACCGTTACAAGTATTAAGTAATATTTTGCTTTATGTCTCTTTTATTGGTCCATAAGTGTCATTACAAGTAGTTTATGGCAATAGTTATTTGCATAATGATAACTTATTACAAAGATTTATTGTGTCACTTAATTAGACATATATATAAAGGTCATTCTTCTAATTCTTCTAGTTATTGGGAGAAGAGATTTTTTTGTTACAAGCTCTTTCATTTTTCTAGTCAACATATGATAGAGCTTGTGTCTTAAGAGACTTTCCTTTATATTTTTCTACTCACATATCAATGTTTTTCTTAACTACAAGTCTTATTGCAAAGACAAGTGTACAAATGTTTATGATTTCGTGATCATGTTCTCTTAAGAGTGTGAGAACAATTGTTATATTTTTGTTGGGCAAAGAAGGGTATTGGGTGAAACTTCAACTTCTCTCAAGTGGTGCAAACTTAGAGAAGTTACAGCAAATAAGAGCTGGGTTGTTGTATCCTGGAGGCGGCGCGTTGGAACTTATTGCACCGGTATACTCCGTAGGGGCGCGAACCGTCTTAAAGAGAGCGACCTAGTCCGCGCCTCAATCCAATACTAGTATACTGGTTTTGAAGGTGATCATTCGAATCATTGATGGTACTTCGCATGGTAAGAACAACACGGCATTTTTAAGAGGATTGAGGTAAACGTATTTCTCGTACTCACAACTAAGAGGTAAAAATATTCTTATGATTTTATTTACTCAATTGTGAGTTTGCACAGATATTATATTTATTGTTAGAAATGATTTCCAACAATTTTAAGACGGTAAGGCCCTCTAATCCGATTTGTAATTTATTTTCTTTATTGTGAGCGTGTTATCACACATGAGAGGACTTTGGGAGTTATGCTTTGCTCAACGGCTTGCAAAGATGCACAAGACATTCTATGCGACTCATCAAAAACTCATATGATGATAAAGTTAAACGATGGTATGCGTTATGTGATATTTTCATATCACGTCAAGGTAAGTTTTTTGCCTACCTATGCTGCATTTTAAAAAAAAAATTATAAAAAAAATAAACTTGAAATAGTGGGGGCATGAGGATAATTTACTTTGACATTTGAAATTAAAAAGAAAAGAGGGTTATAGAGAAACAAAAAGCCTAGTTCTAACTTTCATAGTGAATTGTTTTTAAGGTTAGTAAAAACTTGTGTTTTGAGACACATGCATGAATGGAATCTTACAGAGAGAAAATGTATAGAAAGTTTTGCATATTTTAGTGAATATATTTATATATATTCTGAGATATAATATTGTCACACTAATTCTTGATTCTTTTTGTGAGCTTGAATTTATTATTAGGAAAAAGGATGAGTTTTATAGTGACAATATATTTTTATGTGGATATTGTGTTACTCCTTATGTGATTGAGTGCACAAAAAATAATTATATGGTTGATCATATAACAATGATTATGTGATTGTTATGTGAGTGATTATGGTGCATTATTGAGTAACGGTAGAGTCTTAATGCTACTAGTTAAGACCAGCAAAACTAGTCTTATTAACAAGTAAACACACAAAGCAACATGTGATAAGCCTCAACAAATGCATAAATTGCATTCTGATGATTGTAAAAGTAAAAGTTTACATGGTGGCTGACCTGTAACGGTGTGGATCGATTATTGAAACTCGTGATGTTATCGTGTATAATGCATATAAGTTGCTTGAGCTTTGTTTTGATACTTTTGCATTGGGAGATAGATAAATTTATATTTCCGCTCCATTAACATTTTTTTGAATAATGACTTTCTCATGAAAAAAGGAAATTAGCACTCAATTGGATATGAGTTATTTGTATTTTAGTTATTAAACTATTTGTCTAAGGAGTCATGCATCAAAAGTTCTTTAACTGCATTACAAAGAGAATGCATTAGTATTTGGGGTTTGCAAAAGTTAGATGTGAATCCAAAAGGACAATAGTTTTAAAATTGAGACGCTTTTCAAAATCTGGGAGCCTTAAAAAAGGCTTACCTATATACATGTAAAGTTACTTTCAGAAAGTACAAATATTTGCTAGAAGTTGAAAATAGGGATGCTTTTGCATTTGAAAAGTTTTGGGTAGCAAAGTGAAATTTGGTAAAGATGACCAAATTAAAGCTTTGAAAATTTTATGCTCAACATGTTTTAAGGAATTGATGTTATTTTTTCGTTATCAAATATTGACATTTAGAGAACAAGATTATGTGTATGTTTGAAAAAGTTTAAGTATGTGCTTATGCATTTGGCTATGTTGGATAAAGCTACTTTCGCATGTACATGAAAAGCATCAAAATAAAAATGTTTATTACAAGCTAGCATGATAAGAAAAGAAAATTTTGATCCCTTTTGCAAATTTGATAATTTGAATTAGCGAAATGCGCTTGATTTATTAATTCTCTAGAAGTTGAAGCTTAAAATGTTTTATTAATTTTTGAGATCTCTTGAAACTATTTCAAGAAGTTATGAGCACAACAATGATTTCGTATAACTATACCGTGATTTAGTATTGACGCTTTTCTAGAAAAGATCAAAACATACAGTTTTTTTTTGGATAATGGAAGATGCCCAAAAAAAAAAATGTATGTGTGTTATGTTAATCTCAATGTGCTCATAAGAAAATTAGGGTCATGGACCTCACGTTGAAATCTTATATTGATGACGGTAAACTGCGTGTCATGCTTATTTACAGAGTGAGATACTTTTTTGCAGTTTAGTCCACTGATAAGTTATCTAAAAAGAAGTGTAGCTAATCAAGTCTAATCTATTACTTGAAGTAATGTTTGAGCTCTTGTAGATTTTTTATATGGCTTGTTTTATTTGGTGTGAGTTTTGTATCTAACGTGCCTTACATCGAAATTTTCATGTGAGTGTAGCATTTCGCATCCCATATATCTTGAGGCATAATATGCAAGAGCAAGGTAAGAAAAAGAAAAAAAAATTAAAACTGAGCAGGTGCTTATATTTTTTTTTTTTGGCATATCTCAACTATGAAATGCAATGGTTGCTTACCTATTTTATAATGTTTTTGATATAAAATTCAATGTTACTAAAGGAAGGTCCATAGGAGAATCCCGAAACATGTCCACATAAGAACTTATATGAATTTGCTAGTACCATAAATCTTTTTTTTGTTGCCAGATAATTCGTTGTGATATTGCATGTATTATATGATTAATATGCATACACCGAAAAATTAAGGACATGAAAGTATGGATCTTGAACTCAAATTTTGTTGTTGGCTGAAAATAGTAATGATATTGCATGTGCTATATGAGTGATATACGTGTATCAAGAAAATAAGCTTATGAAACCATGCATCTTGACGTGCATTACATTTCTTGTAACTGTTAATGTCACTGTGCATGAAACTTATAGAGATATCTTTGGTTTATATACATGGTTATGGTGATTATTGATGGGTTAAATATATCCACATCGATGTGCTTTACTTGTGGGAGCTCTCAAGGGAGATACATATGTATCATCAATATATAATAATGATGCATTTTCTTGTCATCTTGTATTGCAACAGATTTCTTGTTAAGCTACTTTTGTGGGATATGAAAAATTGGTTTAGGCTTTGGAAAGGCTTAAAGTTTTTTGGTTAGTATTTAAAAGTTTTGAGTTCTTCAAAAGTATTTTGGCATACGACCATTCTTTGGAGTTGGTTTCAAGACTTGCACATAATTTAATGTGCGTTGAGATATTTTGAGAATTTTGAAGGAAAATACTAATTTTGGAAGTGAAAAAATTGTAGTTTTACTCTTAGAAAGAGAGAACAAAAGAGTTTTTTATATTATCCAAAATACACAAAGTTTTTAGATTTTTTAAAGTCAAGAGATAGAGGTATCTCTAATATGTGACATGCCATTGGATACAAAAAGGTTGAGTAGCTCCTAGTAGTAGGATACTAGTCACAAGTTTGTGATTCCTAGTAGTAAGACTACTAGCATGGCCGTTGGGAAAGACAATTATTTTCGGGTAAAAGGAAGGGAACTGATGGACCCTTATCCTTTCATGGTGAGGTTTTACTACCTCGACATGTGTCCCAAATTAAAAATGTGATAGTATTACATGGGACAATATTACAATTTTTAGCCTCGATAAATTGTTTGCCTAATCGAGGTGAGGCAAATGTTGCCTTAAAATGAAAATCAGGTTGGTTATAGCACTATTTGTGAAAGTAAACTTATACCACCTGTTAATCAGACTTTTGTTGAAATTTATGTGATAAATTATGAAACTCTAGCTAGAGGCAAATGTCTGATGTACATCGAGGGGATGAGACTTAAGCCCAAGTTTATATAAGTCACCTATAAGGATACAACCACCTAGGGACTGGAGATCCCAAGAACTAGGCAGGAGACCAACGAATTATAGAGTGACTTGGGTTTATACATGTGTTATTCTTGTCTTATGACGCGGTGTCCCTCCCTATGGTGTAAGCACATGTTTCTCGTAACGATATTGGAGGTTGAGATTCTTTATAATCTCTTAATGAGTTCTATAGCCCATACGGGTGGGATGTAATAGTTACGAGAGCATCCTTGATAGACTCACCTATATGAGTGTGGAAGTGGGGCCGCTTCCTATGAGATTTGGGCTAATCTCTGGAGCACTCATGAAAGCTGGGATAAAGCACAAGGCCATAATGTGCTGGCTTGAGAAGCTTGGTTGAGAATACCTTGAATATCATGTGTGTGATACGATTCCACGTGCCCTTAAGTAGTCATCGTTTCAAGGCTGAGCCACTTTGACTCTAGTACGGGAATTGTTGAACGCTAAGTGAAGGTTTCAAGGCAGAGCCACTTTCATGATGCATGATATTCTATCTTTGCCCAACTATGTGTTTCATTATTTTTATTAAAATAAGTGGGGGATTGTTGGAGTATTTTAATAAAAATACCATTTATCTATTATACAATAAAATAAAATAAAATCTTTTCAAGCAATAATTACTTTGTTATTATTGGACCGTTACAAGTATTAAGTAATATTTTGCTTTATGTCTCTTTTATTGGTCCATAAGTGTCATTACAAGTAGTTTATGGCAATAGTTATTTGCATAATGATAACTTATTACAAAGATTTATTGTGTCACTTAATTAGACATATATATAAAGGTCATTCTTCTAATTCTTCTAGTTATTGGGAGAAGAGATTTTTTTGTTACAAGCTCTTTCATTTTTCTAGTCAACATATGATAGAGCTTGTGTCTTAAGAGACTTTCCTTTATATTTTTCTACTCACATATCAATGTTTTTCTTAACTACAAGTCTTATTGCAAAGACAAGTGTACAAATGTTTATGATTTTGTGATCATGTTCTCTTAAGAGTGTGAGAACAATTGTTATATTTTTGTTGGGCAAAGAAGGGTATTGGGTGAAACTTCAACTTCTCTCAAGTGGTGCAAACTTAGAGAAGTTACAGCAAATAAGAGCTGGGTTGTTGTATCCTGGAGGCGGCGCGTTGGAACTTATTGCACCGGTATACTCCGTAGGGGCGCGAACCGTCTTAAAGAGAGCGACCTAGTCCGCGCCTCAATCCAATACTAGTATACTGGTTTTGAAGGTGATCATTCGAATCATTGATGGTACTTCGCATGGTAAGAACAACACGGCATTTTTAAGAGGATTGAAGTAAACGTATTTCTCGTACTCACAACTAAGAGGTAAAAATATTCTTATGATTTTATTTACTCAATTGTGAGTTTGCACAGATATTATATTTATTGTTAGAAATGATTTCCAACAACAAAACTTGCTGAAAAATGACTCTAAACGTAGTTGAGCGACAGAAGATTGTCCCAACAAATTTCAAGAGAAACACTTTTTAGCAACCAAACTTTGTGAAGGAGCCGAACCGGACAAACCCACAAAATATGGTGAGAGTTATTACATAACAGTCTGTCGTCTGACGTATTCAGAAGGTCAACACGGAGAGGGTTCAAATTCATGGAGGATTGTTTGTGACACATGTTAGGGGGGCACAGTAAATTGCGTGGAACTCGGGATTCAAAAAGGAACGTAACAAGAGGAAGTTGGAGAAGCTAACTGAGAAGGGAAGAAAGGTTCGGAGGAATATTAATGGCGAAGGTTTAATTGTGTGGTGGCAGAGGTAGATAAATACATTCAAGTGGGGGGTGCGTAATAAAAAAGGTGGGGGGGTGTTAAAGAGATGGGTAGGTCTGCGTGTTTATAATAGCTTTGAATATCCCCTCATCTGCTGTGCCTTCTTAATTTGATGCTGCAATTCGTCTCAGGCTCGAGAAAAACTAATCGCAAATTGTTTTTAGCAGTGATTATTAGCTATAAATCCTATGCAGGCAATCATGATGCTGATGCTGCTGCTGCTGAAGGGTGTTTGGGGTGTGTGCTCAGCTTAATAAACCTGCACCAACCTCTCCTTCTCAGCATTAGTACTCGCACAGACACACACATTGATGGAGGGAGAGAGAGAGAGAGAGTGGGGGGTCAGGCCAAGATTGAGGTCGTTTTCTTAGTTTCCTTTCTTGTTGGCCAGTTTGGGGATATTAAGAGGCGTGTCTGGTTTCTTTGTGCACTTTGATTTTGCTAGTAATGGGGTTCTAGTTTTCAGTCTGGCACTGAATGAAATGGGTATTACTGTTAGAAGGAAGCTAGGTTTTTCAGCTGCTCTTCTTCCTCATCTGTTGCCTATTTTCCTTCTGGTTATATCAGAAAAATCTGCTGTCGCTTCTACGTTAAATTACACAAAGTATAGACAAGTAGGGAGCTTGAGACTTGCAAGGATTCAGAGACATTTAGAAAGCATTAACAAGCCTGCTGTCTTCACCATAGAGGTACTTTCGCACCTTAACTTCTTCTCCTGATAAATTTCGTGATATATGAATATGTGGTTTGTTCTCTCTCTCTTTTATAACTTTTCTGTACTGTTGTTTTTTGTTTTTGGACTCATCTTCTCAGAGCCCTGATGGAGATACCATTGATTGTGTCCATAAAAGAAAACAACCAGCTTTAGATCATCCTCTGCTAAAGAATCACAAGATCCAGGTACGTGTGTACAACAAGTTAATGAAATTGAAGAAGCACATTGAAGAAGCACTCTCTCTCTCTCTCTCTCTCTCTGGATCTTCTGGAGATGGGGATGAACTGTATTTGCTAAAGAATCACAATGTTGGCACCCTTCTTTACACAAACCTAAACGATCCAAGTTCATTTACTTTATACAACAAGACATGACATAACATAACTTCCTAATTCATGGGTTCATTAGTTTTCAACTACCAACCACCTCCTTCCTTCCATACACATTCTTCATCTGACCCTCTCTCTCTCTCTCTCTCTCTCTCTCTCTCTCTCTCACACACACACACACACACACAAACCATATAGTGTGTATAACCAGAGCTAAAATGAATTATCTCACATATTAAGCAACAGTTCTACACATGATTGCACTACTTGCGCCGGTGATTACACATTTTTACAACAAGAAGTAGCATATATTGCAAGGGTAGAGTGACTTGTAAGCTACTGTGAAACAGAGAGTTCCACCAGAAATGCCAAAAGTGAGGCAGAGGGTGAAGGAAGGTGAGCACAACAAGAGCAGTGAAGTTTTCTTGAAGAGAGCATGGCAAACGTGGCATCAAAAAGGACAACGGTGTCCCAAGGGAACTGTTCCCATCAGGCGGAGCACGGTGCATGATGTGTTGAGAGCCAACTCTTTGTATGACTTTGGCAAGAAGCAACGATCGGGATTACCTCTAGCTAGGCGCACTGATGCACCAGATGTGGTCAGCAGCAATGGCCATGAGGTAAATCCTTAATGACTTTCTACTATATGTTCCTCTCCCATACGTATTTTTTTGGTCTGAATACGAGGATCGTGTTACTTCACATATAAATACGGTATTCCATAAGAAGGCTCGCCTCATCTCCGTATCCGTATCACGTATTATGTTCCCCTCCTATACTTATATTGTATAATGTAGATGTTTGCATTATGGTTTAGGAAATTGGAACCATTTGGGGCACAATTATCATCAAGGAAAAATCAACTTGGTTCATAAGCGATGCATATATTCACCCACAAATTTAGTTGTTTTTGCTCCAAATGTGTCTTTAGGGATATATTAAGAGAAGAAAATCCTAATTGTAACATTGAGAGATGTGACGAACGACTGAGTCAATATAATAAAGTCGAAAGATTCCAGACAATGGATCAAAGAATTAGTCTTCTCCCATCCCACTTATGGGTAACAACACACCATATATAACTATCACCGTTTGATTCATGTTTTTTTTTTTTTTTCGTAAATAGACTTTAGCTACAATTTCTAATTTCAAACGACTAAAGTGAAATTCAAACCGTGCTTTGCTCTTCGAATGAAAATCATGGCGGTAATCTGTGATTATAAGGTGATTGATTATCTGAAGATGATATGGTACCTAAGTGAATACAGTAAGATACAATATACATATAGTGGATTGTTGCCTGTAAGCTTTGTGATGTGTGCTACTTTGACTGATTGTCCCGTTGACATCTGATGCCTGTTAATGCAATGCAAAACCCAAAATCAAGTCAGATAATTTTTTTAATTATAATGTATGTATTCAATGCTGTTATTATGTACTACACCACCTATATTTTATACTGGGAGAGTAGTTTTTTTTTCCTTCTTTTTAATAGAAAATTAAATTTTCAGAGTTGAAAATGGAAATCAGGGTCTATACTATAGGACCTAATGGAGTACTCCAGCATTAAGCATTGTGGAACGCATATTTTGAGGTGGCCTGGGAGTTCAAATATCCTAAAAAATTATAAATAAGGGAGGGATAATATGATAATGCTACTCGTTGTGAATACTTTGAGGAAACTAATTAAACAGAAGAAAAAAAAAAAGCACAATTAGTCATCTCCTACTTTGAATTCAAGCTCAAAACTTGATAAACAAGTGAAAACGCTAGTTTCTCTAAATTGATATTCCAAACATGTGACGTTTAAATCATTTGAGAGACTTTGAGTCAAGTATTGTAAGACACTGGGCATTATACGTGGTTCTTAATTATATGAACCTCATTTGTATGTCAAAATTTAAAAAACAAAAAAAATTTTAAAAAATTGACTTAAATAATGTAACGGAGAGTGGGCTGCCCCTTTTTTTTTCTCCCTTTTTCTCCTCTGTTTTGCTTGGACTTGAATAATGTGACGGAGCTAGTTTGGATGCACTTCCTTCAAATTGTGAAGCACGCAATAGCATACACGGGATCATCGGAAGAGGTGTACGGTGCAAGGGCAACCATCAACGTCTGGGACCCGGCCATCGAAGTAGTGAACGAGTTCAGCCTCTCTCAGATCTGGGTCCTCTCCGGCTCCTTCGACGGCTCTGATCTCAACAGCATTGAAGCTGGCTGGCAGGTACTACTCTGCTTCCTTCCATCCTAGCTAACTTTGTACTGTAGTATTTTTTTCGATATTTTTACATGCACCAAGTATTGTGATTTGATACGCATTGTTGTGTTCATGCTACTTGATGTGAAGCCATGAGCATGTACTTGCTGAATTTCTGAACCTTTGATCCTTCTACTAGTCAGGTTAGTCCGGAGCTTTACGGTGACAGCAGACCCAGATTGTTCACTTACTGGACGGTGAGATCTCTCTTCCTTAACTATCCACCATTATTGTTTTTAGTACAATTTGTTTTTGCACTCTTGTGATCGAGAAATGGCTTTAGCCCATTCTAGCTAGGAGGTGCTGCAACTAAATAGCAATAAAACGAATGAAGTTGAGAAGCCAAAAGGACCTCGTGGACCACAAGGAGTTTTTTTTTCAAAAAAGGCTGGACCTTAAGGTTCTAAACCAACCGGCAGGGAGTACTGTGCTTCAAGGACCTATAAGGCCGGCATATACATCTGAGCCCCTGATTCCCACACCTATGTCGGGGTCGAAGCGCACAAGGACCCGTGTATAGAGCACATGCAAGACGAGGACGTAAATTTGCCACCAACAAGTGCGGCGGCCAGAATTTGAACCCAGATGAGAAATCTAGATTGGGATCTTGGAGACCGCTGAACCAATCCTTGTTGGCGGACCACAAGGAGTTGTGGACTCCTTGTGATCGTATACAATCTTAAGTATACAGTACTAAGTATGGAAATGGCACTCCATGTTGCTTCTTCCACTTTTCAACTTTCTTTCTTCCAATGTCGTGTTGGTCGTTGTAAATGTAGTCGATTGACTGACTGTGCTCTTTAACGTGTACGTGAGTTTTGAAAGCACTCGTTAGACTTACTACTCCAAACAATGTTATGCCTACGGAAAAACCTGTTTTCTTATCTCATCACGAGTTGAGCGGTGCACGTCTTGGTGTTATTTTGTTATGTTCCACAGACGGATGCGTATCAGGCGACAGGATGCTACAACCTTCTGTGCTCGGGATTTGTCCAAACTAACAGTAGGATAGCTATCGGAGCTGCCATCTCCCCAGTTTCTTCAGCTGGTGGCAGACAATTCGACATCTCCATCCTCATTTGGAAGGTCCATCTAAGCTCTCCCACATTATTAATGTTATTCTCGACAATTTTACTGCACACTATATTATGTTTTTTCTCGCTTTGTTTCTAATTTTTCTTGTCGATATTTAGGATCCGAAGCTCGGGAACTGGTGGATGGGTTTTGGCGATAACACCCTAGTAGGTTATTGGCCCACAGAGCTGTTTACGCACCTAGCGGACCGGGCCACCATGGTGGAGTGGGGAGGTGAGGTGGTGAACTCACGGGCCAACGGCGAGCACACCTCCACCCAAATGGGCTCGGGCCACTTTGCCGAAGATGGGTTCGGAAAAGCAAGCTACTTTCGGAACCTAGAGATCGTGGACTCGGACAACAGTCTGAGTTCGGTGCACGAGATATCAACCCTAGCAGAGAACACCAACTGTTACAACATCAAGAGCTCCTCCAACAATGAATGGGGCACGTATTTCTACTATGGAGGGCCTGGGAACAACCCACAATGCCCATGATCATACTTTCTTGGCCATACGTATAAAGAAGTTTCCATCATTTAATTATTTTTTCCCATATCTTCGAATCAGGATTCATCCATTTCCACCCTTGTTTTGCTGCTTCCACATCACATTTTGTGTCTACTTCCAAGTAACGAGAAAGGGATGTATGTATTGAATAAGTCCAGAGCATCAAACATGTGGAGATAGATACATCTTAATTCGGTTAGAAGATTAATTGTTCTATAGTTTTAAGTTGCTATCAAAAGTTTAATGAAATTAACTTTATGTCCTTCTCAATGTCCAGTATCAAGTCAGTCTCAAACATTTGCCCATACTGTGCTTGGACGGGGTACTTTTAACTAAGGATTAATTCACTTTAACGTGAAAATTTCTCGCGCAAAATTCATGCTTGCATTGTACAAGTAAGGGTTTGCGAAATTCTCTTGGGAACTTAAAGAAGAGATTGATCGAGGATCTTAATCCCCATTAATAACTAGTCTGTTAATGACATGGAAGATCTCTTAGCCCAATTCACGGATGGATTAACGGGACAGAATTACCGCGCTGACTATCATAGGTTCCGATTCATCTTTCTTTTGCACATGATGCATGAATTTATATAGAGTGTACGCATGTAGCTACTACACTAGTATATGGCATTTTTGACACGATGTTAATTTATAGAAGAAGACTTGGTCATCCCAAAGAGAAAGTAACTGTCACTAATAGATTAATTTCGATGTATAAAAAGAGTAATAGCCTATGAAATTTATCACAAAAAGGTTAAAAAAAAACAATGTTTCATCCTTCAAATCTTTTACTACAAGGAGTCCAACTATCCGGGTGAACATCATTCAACCACTAGATTTTGAAAGTCCCGGTGTTTCGAAATTTTTTTTTAAAATAATGCTCCTTAGTTTTGAACTAGCCTATCGAGGTCGTCTATTCTATTGTATGATTTAGCTGATAAATTGTGCTGGATTCGTATTGGGGAGTTATTCAGTTCGAGTACATGTAATCTTATTTACACAACAAATTCAGCACTAATATAATATTAATATCTCGTTCAAAGGCGTTTAGGATTAGAGAAAGGTTATTTCCATCCTCCTTATATCCTTTTCTATCCGGTTTTTGTGCTAAAATTATATTTTAGTGACAAGTGTTGATTTTAGCGACATAGGAAGGGCTGGATTGGCATATAAGGGGATGAAAATAGTTCCTGCCTTCAAATATAAACCAAAAAATTAGTGAAATACTTAGGTGATGGCTTTGAAGTTACATTTAGTGGCACATGAACAAAAAGTTTTGTATGGAGGCCTAAAAGCAGCTCCTTGCTTAGTGATATAAATTCATTCAAAGTATAGAACACGCGAGGACACTACCTATGAATGTAGGGTGGGTTTAAGCCTACACCATTTTCCGTTAAATCCATGCCATCTTGTCACTAAAACAGGCAATAGTGGCATTTTTAACCCTTTAGTGAAATGATGGTGTTATTTAGCTAAAAAAAAAAAAAGAAGTGCACGTTTTACCTCGACGTACTTGTGCTGGTCGTGAATCACCACATTCATTATGCGTGACTTCAATTCCTAATAATCCAATCAATCAAAAAAAAATGCACATTTACGTAGATCTTTAGAGTTTTAGATCAAGAAAATTGTATTTTGTCCTTATTTTTCTCTAAATTGACTAATGGCTATAATTAAACATTCCCAAGTTTCTAGTATATCAATTTAAAATGTGCAGTAGTAAGGCCGCTTATGAAGTTAACACGCCTTATTTTATTCTATAAATGAAATTCACATAAAATCAATATAAAGAAATGTTTTCTTCCACAATGTCTCTTCACACTTGTAAATACCACCTCTAATTAAGCACACTTCACACTCAACACACTTTACGTTCTCTCAAACTCCCTATACCTTCTAAGCCATACTCCGGCCCTGTCGACAGATGAAAGGATCGGCTACATAATAAGATCCTCCAGTAGTAAAAGTCCTCTATAATTTCTATAGGTGCTACTTCTGACTCAGAAATTTTTTTTTTTTTGAAAGCCTTCACATGGTAGAATCTTTTATTTTGGTCCCCAGTTGCCTTTGTCACTTTCCATTAGTATCAGTTTCCATTTTAATCATGCTAATTCAGTGGTCCCAAACCATCTTTTGTAGTTCATATGTTTGGTTAGGCAAATCAGGTTCTTTTGGTTCTTGGCTATTGAACTGTTCATAAAGCTGGATCACTTAGCCAAGACCCATTTTGACAGTGTATAGATGTCATGCATCCTCTTAATATTATTATCCTTAATCCATCACAAAAACATGCTTCTTCTAGATTAAGGTATCATGTTTTTCCTGGTTGCATGAACAGAACTGATCCTTTGAATTATGTACTCTTTCTGGAGTATATGTGTTTCATAGTTCGTCATTATGGTTAACCTTCGTTAACTGTTTTATAGTTAACGGATAAATGAACTAAATTTGATATAGCTGATAGAACTTTGTTTCACTGCTTTTGCCGAAGTTGATGATATCTGGACCTTGATGATCTTTATATTAAATCCTATAATTGCAAGAGCATACTTAAATACGGCTGAGGATGTCTTCAACGTGTTGGAAATCTTCTCTATCTATATCAATTGTATCGACAAGTGCATGCGCAATCCATTTGTGATTGATTTTTTCTAATGGTAAAGCTTGGCCATATAATCCCAGCTTAGAAATTCTTTACTCTCAAGCATTCGACGGATTACTTCGTGCTCATTTTCTTTCTTTTTATCTTGTCGGTGAAATCGAAAGAGAATAATATTATAGTTCTAGTAATTTGGCTCCCCTTCTTTTTCTTGTAGAAATATCTCTCCCTCATTTTTCTCCACATTGAGTTTGCTTCTAAATTCTTCACGTAATCAATCAAATTACTGAGGGTTCTTCGCAATTGCTTCCTGTGATTTTCTCTCAGGCAATACTATATATCTCCAAAGAGGTATTTACTCTCTATTCTAAACTTTGGATTATAAAATAGTTTGTGTTTCAATATCATGGGTTTCTCTTGCTTTTCATGATTTTTTATCTTCATAGGTTGTCGCTTTTCTTTCCTGATCAAGCATTTCATTTGTATTTTCTCTTTTATTAGGGTATTCAAATTTTGTTCTCCTGCCAATTTGTTTGTTAAAGAACCTTACTGTCAAGTTTCCAGTTGTACTCTCTTTTTTCAAGGACTGATACACTGGTCTTGGTTGCTTTATATTGTACTGCCATGATTTATGGCCTGTCTATTGCCAGTTCTGACAATTCTCCCCAGTCACCCCTTTTCTTTGGGGAGCAATTTGTGGATAACAAGGAATTGTCCTCTTTATTTTGGGACAGAGGACGAAGTAGTCAAATTTTTCAGATAGTTCTCCTAGAAGACCAGCTTCAGGATCTCCAGCTTCATACATTTCTTTTAAGCCTTTTAAGTAGTCTTTTTCAGTGTTATTACTTCTTGGATCAAAAAACTTAATTTTTGTGTTAGCCGATCTGCAAGTGTATTTTTAGTTAATGAGATGTATTAAACATCAAAGATGCAATAATTAAACCCTTGTTGCCACCAATAGAGTCTTATTTGACGAACATCTTTTGAATCTCTTTTAAAGAAAGTTTTAAATCACATGAGAATTGTTCTGACAAGAAAGTGTTCTGAAATTAAAAATTTATAAAATGATTTCATGCTCCTTTTTATGACTAACAATTCTTTTTTAGTTATGTGATACCTAATTTCTGCATCTTTAAAAGTTGCATTCTGATACCCACATAACTATCCTTTAGTCTAATTGGAAATATTGTTTTTCATATGGTGCCTCAACAATTTTCATGTGTCAGTTGCTAGAATTATCTCCTTATTTAGGTAAAATAAGTTTTCAACTTGACCTTTTATCAAAACAACTCGCTAGGTATATTCATCTTCCTATGTCCGATTTCCTTTTATGAGTTTTTTACTCAAAGTTTTTGTGAGGTTTGATATATGCAAATTTAACAACCTAATAATTCTTTGAAGTTATTTTGCATTGTTGATTTCTTCAAAAAAGAGCCTTGTTTTTTTTCCCGAGTATATGAACTTAAAGAATAATTTATCTACTTTCTTCTATTTTTAATCCTAAAAGATCAATGTTGGTTTATTTCTATTCACATTGACAACACCTAGTTCATAGATATCATCTACGAATTGTCCAGTTTTGACAACACTGTCTTCTTTAAATGATTTTTGTTCTTCTCTAGTTTTGGAGAATAGTAGTATTTCCATGTGTTTTATAAAAATAAAATCCATCCATTCTTTGAAATAATGGTGGAGCATTTTTCAATTCAAATGGTAACGAAGTCTATTCATGGTGTCGTTGTTGATGCGCTAAAGGTTATTAATGGAATTAAAGATTCTTCCATGTTTATTTGTCAGTATCCACTTTTTGGATCAAATTTTTAGAAAAAGTTAGCTAGTTGAATTTTATCTATAGAATATTTTTGCTTGGAATTTTACAGCCATCTTTGATTGTAGTTGCATTTAAAGCTCTATAGTCAATCACTAATCTAGCTTTCCTCTGGCCTATTCTACATGATTTTTTACCATGAAAGTAGACCTTGAGTGAGGACTCTTGGTTGATCTTATTAATCCTTGTTCTAGTATTTCAGGAATCTGTTTTGCAAATGTTTGAACCATTTCAAAACTATTTGCATGATTTTACATTTACTACATAGTCTTTATCCTTTATGATTAGTTTGGCTCAAGGTTTGTCGGGCGGGTTATCATTGAAATGGTTTTCCAAAATTCTTTATGTTGCTTAGACTAGGACTTTCTTTTCCTTATTTGATTTAACACAATCATCGTCTTCTTTTGTTTTGTTTTAGACATAGTTCGTTCTATTTCTTTTTCGAATAGCTTTTTCCATGATGATTATGTTTTGATCTCACCACGTTGGCTGTATAAAGAGACTCACATTTGTATTGGTTCTTCTAGTTCTCCCAATTTTTCTAGATGAAATCCAATTTACACCTCTAAGAAGCATATCTCAACAATGGAATTTTGTGTACTTCTATATGTGACTCATCTTTAGTAAATGGTCGATTTTTCTAATTACTTGCGAAAAGCATTTCTAGCCAAAAAATGATCATATAATGGAGTAATTGCTCTACAATTGGCTGCTTTCCATTTATGCTTATCGCATGTCTTATGCTTCAAATTAGGGTTCAAACTAATCTTCGTTTGCCATGTGCATACTCATGAGATCATAGGTATAGATCCATTTTTTGTAGGTAAAAACCTAGTTTTGCAAAAAGTATGATGTTCTTGTATCTACTGAAGCATCAATCCTATAAGGATGACAGCCTTGGAAGTCAAATGCTAATAATATCTAATTAAGCTTTTATTGTTCATGCTCACTACCATCCGCTTATTATTGATTTTTAGTTTTTCAAGCTTTATTAGCTCTAGTGCTACCCATAATATCTTGAATTTCTTTTTCAGGATCATTACCTGTTAAACCATTTTCTTTGAACTTTATTTGATAGTGTCAGATAGATAGCGATGTTGTTGTGATCACATGTAATGTTTCTGCAGAGTTAACGAACTTCGTTCGATTAGGATATAATTGTTTTGTATCCAATAATTTCCTCATGGAAACTTTCATCATGTTTGATGGTAGAATCCTCTACCATTTTTCCTTTACCTTTCTCTCCTAAATGAGTAGACATGGAAGGTCTTGAAGAGACTAAATGTCTTCTTGGTTCCTCAAGGATGACGATTCCTTTAATGTGCATCTATTGTAGTTTGTTCACTAGTTAATGCATTGCCTATCATCCATTTCGTCGGCCATGATAGCTGCTTTGGGTTTAAATTTTTTTTATTTTATAGCTCAAATTTGTTAGTTCAACTAGTTCTACCTTGTTATTTAGCGCTTTATTAAGTGGGTTTGTTGTATTTACCACCCCGGAGACTAAACAATATTGTACTACAATATTTTCGCAGATTTCTCGTAATCTTGTCATGCTTTGAGTTTGAATTTTTCATCATAATACTTTACTAAGACATGAATGTTTCAAGAACATGAAGTAGTTTAGTATTGTTTTAAACGAAACTAGGCAGTTATACAAGTTATTTTGGATTCTGCCTATTAGGGTATTTTCAAAAGTTTTTCGTCTATTATCTGTTAACCAACAGATTACTGATGTATCCCCATTTATGAATAATAGAGAAAGAAAAGCTTGTATCATGCCAATATGAACATAGTGATATCTTCATTTAAGTTTTTTTCTTTTAACCTTATCTGGTTTGCAGAGAAGGATGATGTCTAGTACCCTTTCTTCAGTCTGTTGTACAAAAGTTTCTCCTTCAAAAATCTCTACTTTAATTTTACTTTTAAACCTATAAAAAGAGTTTTGTGTATTTATATTTCTCTTATTTTGGGCATCTCCAAATGATTTATTGTTGATCCGGGAGTTTCATCTTCAATTACACAATTTGATAAAGGAATCTTTTCTTCTTGTTGTTGTTTTTTTTTCTTCTTCATAGTCTTCATAGTTTTTTGACATCATGACAATTGTGCCTACACTTTTCAAAGCTGTGTCTGAGCTTTCTTCGTATTAGATTTGTAATTGTATTCTTAGACAAGCTCTTCTGCTTCTTCTTTATAATCTAGTTCTTATCCCCCATGTTAGTTTGTATCTCTCTATAGAGAAAAAAATGCTCTGACATTTTGGTTTCTTTTCTAAGTAGGGCATTTATTTGCTTAATGTCCTTTTTCATCACATGATTAGCAAAAATCAAACTCTTCTGGTGATTTTCCTTTTAGGTATTAGGATTTTTTACCAATAAAAAAAGTACTAGATTTTTTCTCTAATGTACCTTCCCTAAGGTTTAGGCTTACCCTCTCTTGATGGGTTAAACTCCCATTTTTGCAAATTTTTTCACTTTTTTATATACCTTTTGTTGCTTCTAAATTTTTTTTCTTGAATTTTTTCCTCGTAAAATTTGTCTTTCTTGCACATCAATAGCTATGCACTTTGTTCTTGACTCTAGTGCAACAATTGTAACTGGTATGAGATTTTTTTTATATTTTATTGCATGTATTTCTGTACACTATTTTTTTAAACTTCTTGCACAGCTGCTACTCTTCCTTCTAAGGAATCGCAATGCCTTTCCTTTCTTAGGAGTTTGTCAAATTCCTTTTGGGATAATTCTTCCCATGGTTTGGGGAGTTTGGCGTGAATTGTTTTTGGCAATGGAGTCTGTCTCTCAGTTCTAGCTTATGTGTTTCTTAGCCTCTTAAGTATAATTTTTAAATAGCATATATCACTTATTTAAAGTTTTGACAAATTTGTGAAAGTAATTTTTTCTTAAATTCCTATATCATTTACAGATTCTGCAAAACTTCTTTTGAGGTGCTAAGCTTGATTTGTGCTTCAAATATCATTTTGTTGTCTGCTATGGTATTCCAAAATCTAGCAGCGTTTCATCGCAGCGTTGCTCGAAATGAAGTCTTTTATAGCGCCTCTTTCTGTTACATTACTACCTATTATGGCAATTCTTAGAGCTTGTGCCCAATTATCTATTACTTCTTCTACATTTGAAAGACAACTGATATCAAAATAGATGTCCTTTTGATTATCTGGTTCATTTCTTTTTGGGTTAAAAATGAACTCTTGCTTTAAATTAGTTTTCGTGGGAGCATTACTAATTTAGAGTTCCTTTCTATATTTAACTCTGGGTTAAGTGCATATCACAAAAGGCTTAATCTACCTTAAATATGCGTGTCTTTTCTTCCAAACTAAATTGATGTTCTTTTATAACAACTGGACCTATTTCAACGGACATTGGCTTTTTTGCCTTTTATTTTTTCTACTTTGTTTAAGTATCATTCATTAATCATTATATATCTTCAACATCCATTCCTTGTACGGGATCTAATGAGTCTTGAACCACTCGTAGAGGGTTTTCTTCCTCCTGCACTACCACTATATGCCACAATTTCTTCAAACACATATGAAATTGCAATGTCATAGCATTTTTCAGTAGTATTATAACTTTCAAATTCAGCACGCAGTTAAATTGATACAAGATCTAATTCTCATTTTCTTAAGCTTCTTCTGATTTTCTTGATTCAGTTAATATTTATGACATCATCTTGTTTAGACTTCTACAATTGTTTAGTATAGCACCATATGCATCAATTATTTGATTTAATAATCCAGTGATCTCAAAAATTTTCACTCTATGGTCTAAGTGTACAATTTCAGTTATATGACTTAATAAATAAAGAATTTGCAAAGGTTTCTCTGTTCGATTTTGCCTTTGATACTAGTTTTGGGGGGCCAACTTCTCCTTTAGTTAGGGAAGACATATTCTAAAGTTAGACTGGAAGTTTAGGGGTTAAGTTTTGATATTTCTTAAACTTGAAAGGGGTCAAATTCATTTATAAAGATATGAGGTAGTATAACGAAATGCTGAAATATGAAGGGTCAAAAAGGTAGTTTACAAGATGCTATATTCGAGTCAAAAGCTCTCGGAAAGTATTGAAGATTTAAGATGAATAGTCAATATGATTACACAATAATTAATAATAGGCTCCCTTTGGGGTCTTTGCATTCGTGTAGAGATTCCTGTCATCCTCCCTGTCCCAAAGTCTTAGTGTATTACATATATAGAAGGCTATACGTACATAACCCCACACCTATCACTCTCTGCTTTGAAACTTCCTCTCTTATTATTTCCATCTTTTGCTCAGGTGCTCAATTCTCCATGGCAACACACTCACATACAGTAGATAGTACTTCTAGTCCAAGTATCGTTGTTGAAAGCAATCCCTCAGATTCGCGTTTACACGAGTTGGGTATCAAGTCATGGCCCAAGTAAGAGTCCGTTCACGAGCACATACCATTTTTCTGATGGTTGAATACTCTTGTACGTTCCCACTTAATACTTTGTTGCTTTTGCTTCTTCTCTAATATTGTTTAGATGGGGCTGCCCGCCTGGAATGTACCCGCTCAAGTACGATGCAGAACAGACATGTTACTTCCTCAGAGGAAAGGTTAAAGCTTACCCAAAAGGCTCAACTGAGTTTGCAGAGTTTGGTGCTGGGGATCTTGTTACCTTCCCTAAGGGACTTAGCTGCACTTGGGATGTGTCTGTTGCTGTGGATAAACACTACATCTTTACTTCTTCTTAACCTTCTTCATGGAACTTTCCTTCCTCTAGTGGTCAGCCACAAGGTAGGTAAAAAATGTTATGATTGAAAGTTGCGAATGAGGAGCTAGATGGCTTTGAGTTTGAGTCATGTTTGTTTGTGTGGCTGATTATTCCGCGCCAAACGGGCCTCAGGTTTCTTTTCAAGTTTATCTTGCCAGTTGGCTATTTCATGTGTTTGATACCCCCACAAAACTATTCTACGTATTTGGTAGAATTAGTCAGAGACTCTATATGATTTTCAAAATCTTCTTCCATTTGTAAAGAGAATTAATTAAGGGATTTATTAAGTTATATGTCCGGAAAATTTACTTTGGGCCTGCTAGAGTATATCTCTACATGAATGAAAGTAAAAGTATCGTTATGCATCGCATTGTCCAATTTGACAACAACTTACTTTCTCCTACATTACGTAAAATCAAAACTTACAAAGGAAAAACTTACCTTAGGAACTTGCCGTTAAAACAGCATATATAAAAGCTCAATTTCAAATGGTATCATAACTACAATGCAATATTTAGATTGACAACAAGCTTTTTCTTGCTTTTGCAAAAAAATTATATGATCCCCTGAAACAAGGTATTCATACTCATCTCTACTTGGACACCGTAACGTGAGGTGATTTTAATAGACTGAAAGTGACAAAGAATCGGCCGGTCAATGCAGTCTCTTTCCAACTGTATGTGTAGTCCATATTTTCAATGTGTGTTTGAATGAATGAATGAAAGCATGCATGTGCTTTCAATGTTCCTTTGACTGGTCAACCAATTGTGTGTCGTGAAGAAGTAGCTTTATGTCACTTTTCGACATGTGTGTAAGACGAAAACAATGATTTAAGCACCGTCTTTAACTTAATTAACTTTTGTTAAGTAGAGAAATCATACCATCTAGTGTCCGTTTTCTTCAACTTAACATGTCTGTGGCTTTGTGGTGGAAAAAAAATGATAGTTATCTGCTGACCTAGCTTACCACCCATGTCTAGGCTCTAGATAAAGAGTATGACATGCTAATAGTAGATGATAATCTTGAATGAACTCATTCGTCGAAAGAATGCATAGTGGTGATAATTTTTAATTTTTTTTTTTAATTTTTTCATGGTAGTATCTCGTACATGCGTGCGTGACGAGTTTATTGAGCTTGATGTTGATATATAAACACGCTTGATGAGAGTTAATTATAAGACATCTAGCTTCACGACCGATCTCATTCCTCATCTACTTAGTTAATGCTACATATGGGCCTTTTCATTTAGACAAGTGGTTCATACTATGAGAGGCACAAGGAGCTTAGGCAATAAGAGTGAGTGTTGACATCCATTGTGACACCTTGTTAATGATAGAAAATTGACTTGTTTTAAGTGAGAGAAAAGAAGATTACGAGGGGTTTGTTGTGAAAGGAAATCATGTCCTTTTCTTCTAGATTCTCACTCCAACATTTCGATATAAAATCATATTCTCCCATGAAGTTTGTGATACTCGACTTTTTGAAAATGAAACTTTTGACTTTTAAGCTCGTAAAGACAAAAATCACTTAATCTAGAATTGAGAAAGAAGTATCAACCGAGAACGATTACTATACTAATATTCAACTAATTCTTTAAATGGTTGGGTCAATTGAAAAATCAACAGGTGGTGGCAAAATATATTTTCTTGCTTCAAAATTTTCACGTGCCTTCGAATTCTTAATGATGTACTTTTAAATTTATTAGGGGAAACTGATGACAAAAGAAGAAAAAAAGTTAACTTGAACCATAAAGAAGACTTCTAAGAAATCAAAATAATTTTTACTCTTTGAATTTTTTAGTTTTGATTATTTTCTTTTTTCAATTCCCAATAAAACAGCAGGAATCAAGAGATTACCCAAACAAACAGAAACCTAGGGCCTTGATAGAACAACTTAATCGTAGAACATCAAAATGAAAATGGTAATGAAAACACAAATAGAGCACCATATCATAGTAACCAACACATAATCATTGAAAATCATAGCATAGAGCTGTGTCAACCGGCACACCACAGAACAGGTTGTTATTAACGAGTGCTTGCTGGCATGGCTACACTGCATCACTGCACTGTGGGGATTATTCTACGTTATGTGGATCAATTCATGCTGCCAGGTATGCCATCTGGTTAGTAGAAACCCATTCGACCTGTACGGCAGGCGTTGGCAGCTTGCTTAGGGTCCAATGACAGACAGGTAAAACTTGTAGGAATACTACCCCCTCAAAGGTCACGAGGGTTCGTTTTTAACCTGCTATGGTTTAAGGTCCCTCTCTAGCTCGATTGCATCACTTTCATAGCTCAGATAATTTTTTGAATAGTCGAGCGATACGTGTTCATATCGTTTGATTTCAAAGGTCCAGGTACATCGAAATAAAGGTGAGGTAGAAATTAGAAAGGGTAAAATACACATTAGTAACATAAAATTTCACCTGAGGGTCTAAAAGTTAATTTTTTTTTTACACAAAAAGGTCTGTAATTTCAAATTCGCAATCAATAAGGACTTCCATCCAAATTCTTAATGATCTAACCAAAACTGTCAGGGGCAAAATTGTCAACTCAAGTTTTTTTTATTATTACTCTCTCTCTCTCTCTCTCTCTACACCAGGCCTTACACTTGGTGCCATGGTTATCAACTCCAAAGCCATCACCCCACTGCACAACCACAATTAGCACCACGCCACCACCATAACCACTCCTTGATGCAAATGTATGCCATTTCTCTATCACCCACCCCACGACCACCATGAACACTATGCATGTCACCACCATAACATCCATCCCTCCTCCCTCCTTGTCTCTCTCCCTAATGCCACTATCACATATTACTAATTCAATACACACATATCAAACCCCAATTCCCAAAATAGGAACACCTAAAATGTGAATAAACACAAATACCTGTAATAATTTTTAGCAATTACCAATTGAATCCACTCAGATCAAACCCCAATTGAATCTGACAACACCAAATTGCGTCAAACCCTAACTCCAATTGACTATGACTTAGATCAAACCCCAAAAATACACCAAGAGATCTTCAAACCCTAAGGGGTCCACGTAGCCGCCTGCCACTTCAACAACGTTTGGAAAACCCAAATCTGGTCCAAACTTCGGACTGGGTGTGATTCAGGACCCGCCCGCCATCAAAGACAGGTCTACACAGGTGGGTTAGGTAGTGGAAATATGGCCGATCTGGTGGTCCCCAATGATGATGATGCACTAATTGTTGACCGCAACTATGTTGGTGCCCCCGCGGTGGTTGTGGTTTTGGTGCTCGTGACAATGTTGGCGCCGGCACTGGTGGCGATGTTGGTGCCGAGTATGATTGTCGGTTGACGGCAGTGACACCACGGCATGCTTGTGGTTCGGTAGTGGTGATGCCGATTTGGGTGATTGGTGTCTCTGTGTATTGGCTAGATTGTTCGTGGGGCTTGCGTAAGGGGCAGGCTGGGTGGGGAGGAGAGGGGTAAAAATTTAAAGAACAAGAAGAGAAAAATTGAAGAAGAAAAGAGTAAGAAATTAAACATGTCCAGACAATTTTGCCTCTGGCGATATTGGTCAGATCGTTAGGAATTTGGACAAAAGTCCTTACTTATTGCAAATTTAAAATTACAGACCCTTTTGTGTAAGAAATAAATTGGACCCTCAAGTGAGATTTCGAAGTACTTTTAGAATACTAACGTGTATTTAACCCAATTAGAAATGACATGCATCTGAAAAGACCAAAGGTTTCAACCATTACCCTCAAGTGTATGAACCGGGTATACAAGTGCGTGTGTTTGAGGTCCTTCATTCTAGACATAAAACAGCAAAAGGTTGCAACAAATGAATAAGTTTGAAGTGACGAACATAAAATTAACTACCAAAATGACATGAATGATTGCGAAAAATAAGAGATGTAACAAAGATAAGCATTAACATAAAACAAGCATGATAAAACCAGAAAACAAACATGGCAATGAACTCTTTTGGTTATTAGCCTCACAACGACAAGCCTTTTGATTATCATGCAGTCCTCTTCTTTTATTGTGCGATGTATTAATAGGTTTTTCTATAAGATCCTACTATAGTTGAATACCGTAGACTCTCTTTATTTGAATGCAATTCTAATTCCTTATAAAAAAATATATATAAATAAATAAGACATGGCAATGAACATGACATCATTGTGGTGCCCTATGCTTGAGAGTGAAGCCACGACTTTCACTAACAAAAGAGTCACCCTCTAATTTGTAAGATATAGGGAAAAACTTAAAAAAAAAAAAAAACCTTGAGTTTGACTTTATATACTCAATTAAGCTGATTTCGCATGCAAAAGCCCTAGAACTGGACTCGGGATTAAGTCTTGTGATGGAATGTATATAAGGCATGCCAAACACACCCAATCGATCTCATATTAATTACCTAGTTAATATTATCATGCTTTTTGAAGACTTGAGAAACCTCAAAACACAAGTAACATATGACAAACTCCACATGACTTAACGAATAAGAAAAAACACAACTTACAAAAAAGTGATTCAAGTTCGAGAACGGGCAGGGATTTCCTACATATATATTGGACAGTCGGAATCCCATCCAACGCAGTTCAATTGTAAAATCTGGTGATGGTTCGAGATTTGTATCCAGATTTGATATTAGAAAGCGCGTTAGAAGGTTTGTTTAAAATATCGAATTGATCAAGTCAATTAATAAAAGACAATTCTTTGTGGTATTGAAAAAAATTTGATAGAATCTAGACATTAGTTAAAAAGAGTTTGCTTAGAATATTAGATGTTTGATCAAATCGATTGGTGAAATGGATATTGTTCTAGATTCTGAAAAGGATTACAAAAGCTCAAATGTATATGATGAAAAGTGGGTTTTATGGTATCAAAATATAGACCTAGGCCCAAATTTGGGGGATGAGGTTGAACAAATATATTGTAATATCAACTGAATCACGTAAATATAGCATGTACACCATCATAACAGAGACAAAACCCTAAATCATGTAAATGTAATCAATAATGATATCGTTCAAAACACATAGCATCTTTGATAACTGATTTAAAAGACAAACGCTAGAGCATGGGATTTACATGGTTAAATATCACCTTTAGTGACAAATTTTGTGTTATTGAGATCTTGATTGCTTGGCTTTGAATGGATATATATCCTTTATAAGATTGATCTTCAATTACTGAAAAAAAATGCAATTGCCTTGTACGTGTATATATAAAGCATTGTTAATATATACGGAAGTGATTGCAAGTGGTTGGGATGATTAGAGTTTATGATGGAGGATTAGGGTTTATGACTCAGAGGAAATTTTGATCAAGGTAGTTTATTGAAGCCTAAACCACAGTTTATTAGATTAAAGTGCTTAAATGTCGAGAAAATTGACTTTGGGTGTAAAAATGCCTAAAAAACGTTTAAATTTCCAAATTAAGTTTTGGAAAAATCTGTGAAATTAAAGAATACTGGCTGGCATACCTGACACTATTAGCCGGTACACTTGCCATGATTGTCAGGTCTTGGAAGTCTAGTGATTACTCCAACAAGATTGTACTTATGAGTCCACTTTGGAGACTTGTTTCTCTCTCGCCTTAAGTTCGACTTTGGACTACTTTATATCTTTTTTCTTTTTAAATAGTCAGAACTGCAAATTATATGACATGTTGGTATAGGATTCGAACTCGGGACCTCGAGGTTATACCTCAAGGCCCTTTTTGCCACTCCACCACCCCTTGGAGTTATGACTACTTTATATCGTTGAAAAGATTTGAAAGACCACTTTCGTATGGTTTTAATATCACTCAAAAAATTTAAAAGTATAGCTCAAAGTGTAAGGAAACTATCGCAATTAGTACTTGAGGAAATTAGACTTACGGTATATCAATGGAAAGCAAACTTAGTTTAATTTACACAAGTTAAAGCAATTATTTAATAAGAAAGACCATTTTCAAAGTTCACTTAGCAAAGAGTGCTTAAATCATCTAGAAAATTGGATAATAGTTACATATCTCACTCATGCTTTTATGCTCTTTCATTTTAAATGATTCTTATTAACGAACAAGCATATCAATTCTTGTCTCCTTTACTTGGTTAGTGCCTTCATGAGTCGTAATTAGATTATTCCAAATTTCATTGGCACATTTACATGAAGAAATGCTTAATATTTTAAATGGAATTAATGTAAAAAAAATTATCTATCTTTTGTAGCTTTTATTAAAAATTATTTTTGACACAATCTCAAATATTAAGGCTAAACACTATCACGGACCCAGAGACATTCTCACACAAATACGGCCAACTTCACCTAAATGAGGCCCACTGACCCTTTTCCCAATACATAAGGCAATGTTAGGGTCGGTATATATAAAGCTGGATACATTAGGCTGTGACATTACATGCCAAGCCTATTGTGTTATTCAATATGCTATATCTTCGTGTGCACCCTTATGCTAAGCACCCAGGCAATGAGTCCATGATAGCTACAACGTCCAATCCCTTATGCCTTCGCAAAGGAAATGAAACAACTCCCCCGAGCCCACCTTCCGCTAGCACCTTGCATGCTATAGTTGCTCTTTGTGACTTTCTCATGCACCCCCTAAAACTTGCCACTAAAGAGATTTCAAACACACTACCTATTCCCTCAGTGGTCTAGCATTCGGTACAAAACTGGGTGTGAATTTGATACCATTTGTCACAGGGACATTATCCCACATATATGCCCAACAAGACCTAAATGAGGCGTCTAGGCCCTTTCACCAATAGACCCCCTTATGTCTGGGCGACATTAGGCTCAGTACAAAGCCCAATGCATAACACTATGGCATTAACACAAGGCCCTTTGTAACGCCTATTTCTACACGTGCACTTCTTTGTGTCCGAGATCTATGAGGTGGTTTCCCTTGGCTTGTTCATTGGTCAAACTCCTTCCTATTCAATTTTTTGGTTGATCTCTGGGCTGGGCTTTGGATTTTCTGGATTCGGTTGGGTTAAAGGTTGTTGGGTAATGGATGGTTGCTACCATGATTGGGTTTGTGGGTTTGATGATGCCGCAAGTGTGGCGTTAGTTGAGTGACTCTATGAATGGTTTTCTTTTTTTTTTCATTTTCCTTTTAGGGTTTTCTTTCCCCTCCCCCTTAGTTGTCCCCCCCCCCCCACCCCCCTCTAAAGTCTAGTGGAAATGTTTTGGCAAAGTTTGGCATCACTGCATCTATGGAGGGTTTAGTTGAGTTCATGTAGGTGAGGCAACTGGGTTGGTATGTAAGCTACTCTAGAGTATACGTTTGGAGAGGGGTGGTTAGTGGTTGTGGTGTTGATGGTGATGGTGATGGTGGCTGAGATGCATGGTTGCGGCCAGCCGGCCAGATTCTAGTTGTTGGTTGTTGTGACACTCAGTTGTTATGCAAGGTAGAGGCTCATGGGGTTATGTTGGATCGGATTGCTCATAGTTATCAGGTCGTGCTTGTCAACTTCGGTTAGCCTTAATGACTTCTAAGGGGTCATGCAATTGTTGTTTAGGTGGTTACCGCACAAAAGCTATAAGTGTTTGGCTGTTTGTGGGACCTTATTTTTTTTATTATCTATCGTTATTTGTCAATTTTTATCTAGTGATTTATTTTGTATCCCATTGTCTAGTGCTTTAATTTTGCCTCGAAGATATGGTTGTTATCTTTGGTTATAGTTAGTGTCTTGATTCGAGTAAGTTTGAGCTAATCCATTTTGGGGTAGCCTTTGGCAGGAGTCATTTGGCATTGAAGTCGCTTATTCTTTGTCGCTCTCACGTATACAAGGAGGCTTGGCTTCCCTTTTGGAGTGTAGTACATATTTTACTCTTTCTGGTAGAATATCTTGCACTACATAACTCAAAATAATAGGAAAAAAAAAAACCAAAGGTAGTCGATATGTATGTCATGCCTAATTGACAAATAAGGACTCCCCCAAAAGAAAACACGCTCGAAGACCCTATCTTCAATCAAGTGGCATAGAATTGGAAGCATGGATTAAAAATAGGCGCTTGTAATCATCCTAAACCGAGTCGATGGGTGGTTTAGAGCTACACATGATCCCATGGCGTCGAAAGTTGTAGAATGAGCTTCGGACTCTTGCAGTCATTACTATCAGTTACTCTAGGTAGTCCTGAGGTATACTTTCATTACACCCGGTTCCCCTATCTATTGAAATTACATTAAGCTACTCTATTTTAATTTTCAGTTCATAAAGTTAATAGAGTTAATGAAAAGATAATAGTATCCCAATAGAAAATTTGGATTACTCCACCCCGGCATACCTACCTTGCCAACCTCACGCCTCGACTTCAGCCTCCATCGTCGGCCTACACAGGCTGTCCACCTGTGCCTCCTACTTCTGACCTCCCACCTTTGTTGCCTTCTGCTCCCACCTCCACTCTCCACCTTCTGCCTCCCTCTACATGTACCCCATCGCCAGCCTACCCAGGCACAACTCCATAACCCCTCCACTTCCACATCGCGACCACAACTCTATACTGCCTAAACAACCCACCACCACAACCAATTGCCCCACCCATCACCGCCTTGAACCAAATCCAACCACAACAGACCACCATAAGCAATAGCACCTCAACCCACCATAATCAATCACTACAACCATTATCCTAGCCCACTACAACCTCCGATCATCAAAATTAACATCACCTCAAGCACCACAATAATCGTAACCATACCTCAATCTCCACCCCCATCTTTGTCCATTGCAATGGTAGAAAATACAAGAGAGTAAATACATGTGCTGCGCTCGCGCGCGTGTAGAGTATGTACATGTAAGGGGCATATGACGTCGGTGATAGCAGCGGTAGAAGACGGTGGTGAGGAGCTTGAGGAGGTAGTGGGTGGTACAAATTGTGCATTTGGGTTGTGGGTTTGGATTATTGTATGTGTGTATGTAAGGGACAAATGACAACGTTGATAGTAACAGCAGTAGGCGGCGATATGAAGCTTGAGGGCAGCGGTGAGTAGGAGAGATCATGGAATTTGGTTAGCAGATGTGGGCTTAGGTCTCCCTCTGTGCGTGCGTGTGCGTGTGCGCGTGCACGTGCTCGCCCGTGTGTGTGTGTGTGTGTGTGTGGAAAGAACATACTACGGTGGTGAGATATAGTGTGTGTCGAGGGGGAAGGGAACATTTTTGTGCACGCGTCTCAAGTAGGGGTTGCTTGAGGGGGTGTTAGGCAATATGTGTGGGCGTGTTGCCGGTGTGTGCGCGCGCGTGTATGTGTGTGCGTGATAGGGAGTGAATGGAGAATGGAATGAGTTTGGTGGTAGGATGGTATTTGGATAGGCGGCAGTCGTTGGTGATGGTCTTCGATGTGTATAATAGGCAAAAGAAAGCTTTTGACGGTAGTGGCTGGGCGTTGGTTGGTGATATGGGTAAACAATACCCACCAATAGGAAGGTGACACTTGTCACTGCCAGGTGGCACCAAAACTACTCATAGATATTTGGAGAAGTGGGAATTGGCACTTGCCCACCTTCTCACTATTCCACTATCTCATTATGGGCAATGACTGCTCACTAAATCCTGGTAACCTCCCACTAACTAGAGTAAACGGGTGGGAGCGGAAGGCCACTGGGCTACCTATTTCATTTCTTCTTCCATCAAGAAATTCATCTATTAGTCCCGAGCCTAATAAGTAAGGGATCAAAAGGAAGAGATGCGGGTTCCGGTCATACGATACGGATTAATTCTTCTCTCCCTTCGTCTTCTTCTCCGATCACATCGAGAATTATTTGCAGATGAAGAGATAAATGACTCTAATTTCTCCCGTATGGAGCCACCTTCTTCACTCAGGCTATGCTACTTCTCTTCTTTTTCGGCACCCCTTCTATACTATCTTTTTTTCCATATCAAAGCAACGGTAATGTAATTGGAGAGGTTTAAGCTCGTTTACCAGGGGTCGACCCTTTAAAACATTCATATAAAATGCAAGTAAAAAGGAGGAAGAATGTAAGTTCTGACTATTAAATATTTTTAGATACTCTCTCAAAATTGCTTACTGACTTAAGCATCGAAGACTCCCCGACGGAGCCCCCACCAGGGGTCCCGACGCATCACTGTGTGCTCGTGTTGTGCTTTACAAGTTTGCTCAGGTGCTCAGTCGTTCCCGACCGACGCTCGTTCGGTCCCGGTCAATTTTTGACCAAAACATTTTGGTGCTATCCGTGGGACTGACTAGTTAGCAAACCTAGCAAACATGTCGGCAAAGAAAAGCTAGGGAGTTGGAATGACAGCTGAAAAATCATCGACAGCACCGATAGTGCTCGCGATAGTCAGCATGCCATCGATGGTCATCAACAGTGTTACCACCACCGCGGCGTAGCCTCCACTGTCAATTTGGCCGTCGTCACACAAAAAAAGGGGGGGATATTTTAAGATGGCCCATACACAACAATCACGCTTCTGTCTGGCAGCGATCCATGACACCATATATAATGTCGGTCCGTCCACCGCCGCAGTCTTTTTGTCGGTTATCAGTGTCGACCAAGGCCAACCACCAAATCTGACGCCAGCAAAGGCGTATTCACTAACCACACCCACAGGCCTTTTTCTCTTATCACCACGGAGTTACAATGCCAAGAAAAAAATGAGGGAAAGGCAAATAGCAAAGATTGCACAAGCACCGAAGTGAAGCATCGCCACCGCCACCATGGGCCTTCTACCCATTCACTGCCATGCCGCTATTGTGACCGATACAGTCGTCGTCACCAAATGATAGGCTGCTACAGCCACACCAAACAGCCCATCGCCATTGGCCTTCATCTGCAGGGGCTGCCACAGAGCACACGTACCTCCGCGACGCCACCGCAACCGTTCTGTCAAAGTGCGATGCCAACAGTTGCCCAGGTCCACTCCA
>JAVXUP010004168.1:0-39485 GCA_033070095.1 Escallonia herrerae | reverse complement strand
GCATTTTTTGTGTGCATCATTCTTGCAAAAAATTTGGCTACTACCTGGGTTGAAAGAATCTTTCTCTACCCCCATGTAGCGACAATTGATTGTTACTAAATATTTTTAATAACTTTTATTTAGTGACGCTAAAAAAATGCTATTAAGAGTTGTCGCTAAAAGTGTTAACGGAAAAGTCATTAAAGACATTTAGCGACTATTAATTGTCACTATATATTGGGTTGAAGGAAGATTCCTACAACCGGAGTACAGTCAAAGTTTGTTCATCTTTCTTTTCAGATTCAGTCCACGAAGCTCCGGGCGCGACCAGTCCGGAGCAAATTAGGGGAAGGCAACAATGGCTGGTAGTAGAGATGTCAAAGGGCCGGGCTTGGGCCGGCCCAGCCCAAGCCCGTCGGGCCTGCTGTGGGGCCGGGCCGGGGCCGGGCCAATGGGGGCTGCCAACCGGGCCGGGCCGGGCCGGGCCTGCCGAAGGCAAACCTAGGCCCAGTCCAGGCCCAGGCCCTAGGCCCAATAGCTAGGGCCGGGCTTGGGCCGGGCCCGGGCCCTTTTTTTTTTTTTTTTTCTTCTTGTTATTCAATTTTAAATTTCATCTCTAGGCAATATTCACAATTTAACGAACCTAATCTTTATCCTTTTATTTCATTATAAGTAATATACATATATATGTATGTATGTATATACATATTTATTTGTTAGCCATTATATTTTTTATTATATGTTAAACATTTTCATACTCTTCTTGGTGAGCTTTATTAATAAAATCTTAACACATAACAATTTATATAGAAAAATAATAAATGTATTCATAGGCCCTCCTCCTTTTATCCGGGCTTGGGACCGGCTTGTAAACAAACAGGCGAAGTTACCTATTTTTTTATATATACGAAAAAATATATATCTTGCTTGTAAAAATTTATTTTATATATATGGAAAAAAAGTATATTTTGTGAAAAAATTTATTCTTAAAATTCTAACAATCAAAATAATAATGAATGTCTATCCAAAATATCAGCAATCAAAGATCAAGAAATCTGCAACGTCAACCAAAAGGATCAAAAGAGGAAAATAAAAACAAATTACCTAATCATCCAGAAGTACTTCAATATCCGAGTCACTGCTCTTCCTATCATCAATCGGTTTATCTTGCTCGCGGTATTTCGCATCAAGATAATCCTTCCAACATACACATAGCTCGAGCGACTCGGGGTTAAGACGACTCCTCCTGTCATCCAAAACCCTCCCGCTGGCTGAAAATGCCGACTCTGAAGCAACCGTGGAGGCTTGCACTGGCAGTACATCCCGTGCAATTTGGGATAAAGTTTTATACATGTTTTGATTTTGTTTCCAAAAATTTAACAAATTAAAATTAACCTGTTCTTGCATTGATAAATCAGAATAATGATCAGTATTTGCATATACACCAATCTCATTAAAAGAGGAAAAAGTAGACGAACCTGCCGAATTAGAAGTACCTTCACCTGGTAGTTGTCTTGCTACTAGATGTTCAAAGCCCTTAAGGTATGGCGCATAATACCTCTCAACAGTGGATGATGATGTAGCTCGCCCGCGCACGTCAGCAGAATTACGATAGACGTTGAACAAGTCCTCAAACCTCTTGCTCACTTTTGCTGTGAATGCGGTTGTCTCCTCTGCTGTGTAGCACATTAATTTCGATATCTCTTGTATCGAGGCGTTCACGCCATGCAACTTTAACCTAGGATCTAAACAAGTAGCCACAGTAAAAATAACAGGCAGTTACTCCAATATTTATTAAATTTTTGATCCATCACTTTTACTATTTCCTTAAAGGGTCCTATATATCTCCATTTTGTTAACATTGTAGCCATCTTCAGAATTTCTATTACAGCGAGAGGAGAGGTGGGATAGTACGTACCAGACAATAAATTGGTAGACGTGTAGAATACCTCCAAAAATTCAGCTAGGTATGTGGCCATCTGCCATTCCTCTTGAGTTGGCAAGCCGGCTGGGAACTGGGTTAGTAGAAAATGCGTATAGACTTCTCGGTATGCCAGAATGTGTAAAAGCATATGGTATGTAGAGTTCCACCTGTGGACCACATCTGTAACTGCTCTCCTGCGAGGCATATTATATTGAACACACAACGTTTTAAATTGTTGTGTTCTCGGACTCGAGCTATTAACATACGCTGTCATACCCCTCATTTTGAGAAGAATATCTCCTGCAGCAGCTAAACCATCTTGAACAATTAAATTAATAATGTGACAAACACAACGAACATGAAATAATTCACCATAAGTACAGGTTGAAGCGTCTCCTTTAAAGCTGCAACAGCAACTTTATTGTTAGAAGCATTATCAAAACTAACACTCATAATCTTATCCTTAATTTTAAATGTGGTACATGCTTTTAATATAAGAATAGCAATGTTCATTCCATCATGCGGATAAGGAAAGTGCTCGAAAGCGATGATTCTCTTGTGCATAACCCAATCTGCATCAATCCAATGAGCGGTCACACAAGAATAACTAACAAAAGTAAAGGAGATTGCCAAATATCAGAAGTAAGACTAACTTTACCTTCAAATTTATCGAAATAATCGATAAGGCGTGCTTTAGCAGCATTGTACTGTCGGAGTGCATCGGATCTAGTTGTGTTTCTATGAACCTTTTTGTACAAAGGTTGAACGTATGTGTTCATATATCTAGAGTGCTTAGGATTATCGGCAAAAGAAAAGGCTTGTTCATCATGAATAACAAATTCAGCGAGACCGTCTCTTTGCTCTCGCTGATTATAAACAAATAACTTACCGTCAAAAGATAACTGCGTTTGGGTAGGTTCGACGTGGCCTTGTCGAGGTGCACACAGAGGGTAATGCCTGTTAAGATGTCCATTACCACTACCAGACGAAAATAATTTAGCGCAGTACTTACATCGAGCTTTTCGGATGCCGTCCACCATAACTACATCGAAATGATTCCAACACTCGGCTTTCTTTTTTTTCCCCTTTGGACTTCTGGCTCATTACCGGAGGCATTGCTCGGCCCTTCTTCATCATGACCAGGCATAGGGTTGAGATTATGCCACGGAGTAGTAGCTTCGCCAACCGAGCTGCGTCCTTGACTATAATGCGGGGGGTCTTCATCAGGCGTGTATTCAAAATCTGGAATGTTTTGATTGAACTCCCAATTGGCTTGGGTATCTATCATACAGCCTGTACTCATTCGTCCAGGAACGAATGGTTGTGTTGGTGCTTGGATTGGTGTTTGTGATGGCCGTGGCGCTGGCGCTTGTGCTGGTGGTGGTGCTTGCGATGATGATGATGTTTTTCGTGATGACGATGCACGCCTCATTTTCTTCAATAATCCAGCCATATTTCGAGCTAAACTTTGTAAGAGTGACTAAATACACAAGTATAAGAGTAGTAATAAGAAATAACAATTAAAAGAATGAACGAGTAACAAATATTAGAGAGTTAGTAATTAAAAAGAATTTAGCAAGACTAGTAATTAATAAACGAGAGTACTAATTAGTAAATACTAGTAGTAATTAGCAAGAGTAGTAATTAAAAAGAATTTAGCAAGACTAGTAATTAATAAACAAGAGTACTAATTAGTAAATACTAGTAGTAATTAGCAAGAGTAGTAATTGGAGAGGAAAATAGTAGCAAAGCTTGTAGAAATATAGAATGTTTAGGTAAGAGAGAGTAAGAAGATTGGTGTGAAAAATTAGAGAGAAATGGTGTGAATTTATAGATTTTAGAAACTTCACAAAAGACCAAAATACCCCTACAAACTATCCGTTTATAGTTGTTGGGGAGGGTAAGAGTGTAAAGGAGTTGAAAAATAGAGGTTAGACTAAAATACCCCCCAAACTAGCCGTTATATTGCTGTTGGGGGGGTAAAAGTGGAATTTTGGAAAAGGGGTGGAAGAAGGGGGGAAAAACAAAAAAATTCAAACAAGTGGGGCCAAAACCGGGCCAAACCCGGGCCGCATACCGGGCCAGCCCCGGGCCAGATCCGGGCCGCAGACCGGGCCAGCCCCGGGCCAGATCCGGGCCGAAGACCGGGCCGCAGACCGGGCCAGACCCGGGCCAGACCCGGGCCGGGCCAAACCCGTTTTCGGGCCGGGCCGGGCCGGGCTTTTTCACAGCAATGGACGGCCTGGTCCAGGCCCAGGCCCCAGGCCCGCTGTGCTGGGGCCGTTACTGTTCACCGTCGGGGCCGGGCCAGCCCGGGCCAGAACCGGGCCGGGTCGGGCCAGCCCGCGGGCCGCCCGGCCCGTTTGACAACACTAGCTGGTAGACCTTCATCTCCTCTTTCTTTCCGAGAGGCATAGCTATGCTATCCAACAGTTTCTACCATTAGTGAACCTCAGAAAATTATCAACAACTTAAGCAACTACCATTCGTCCAAAAAACATCTAGCTGAAGCTTTGTCACTCAGTGGATTGACTAAGATGTTCCGGGACTTCATGAACAAAACTTGAATACTTCAGAGGACAAAATTTACCGTACATTAGACCTATCTCTAAAACTAATTGGTAACACTTCTTACAGCCACTTATTTATTTTCATCGCTCAAAATTTTCAAATGCCCCTATGTACATGTTTTGAGCTGCAAATTTTCGTGGTTGGAGCAAGATATTATCCACTTTTGGTATCTCAGACTCTGGCTTAAATGGTTTTGGAAGTTTAAATTTATGCTTTCACTTAAGCGACAGAAGGACAGTTGTTTTGGCGGCCAAGTTTTGGTAGAGATGATGAGGGGCAGAGTACCTTGCCAGTGAGCCTTGATATTCTGCTGGGTGGCCACATCCATGGTGTCTATGTAAAGCCTGGTGAGCACATCAGGACCAAGAAAAGACAAGAGCATCTTCCTTACTCTCTTGGCTTTAGAGCCTACTGCATTCAGCGGCAGTTCCCGAACAGCTTCCTGTCCGAGCTCGGCCACCAGACCTGGACAAGCTTGTTCTCGTTTCCAAACAGGAACCTGTTGCCCACCGCAAGAAGAGACTATTCAGCGACGGAGAAAAATCCGTCGCTAAAAGTCATTTTAGCGACAGGAAGTACCGTTGGTAAAAGTCTGTCGCTAAAAACTTTTACCGATTGTATGAAACCGTCGGTAAAAATCTTACCGACGGGATTTTAGCGACGGATTTCCCGTGGCTAAAATATTTTTAAAAATTTCCTATTTTCGGCCATCTTTTTAAATTTTAGTAGAAATTTTTTAGCGACGGATTGTTTTTGTCGGTAAACATTCTGTCACTAAAACTACACTTTTGCGATGGAATATACCGTTGCTAAAGTATACGTCGCTAAAAGTCTTAACTTTAAGCAACTGACTTTTAGCGACAGAATGTTTTCCGTCGCTAAATGTCCTAATATAAATATCTACCGCCGTTGGTATGTCCATCTTACTCTAATTGTTTTTTAATGTATGTGGTTTAATGCATGTGAGTTTGAATTCAATATAATATGGTTAATTATTTTGAGTTTGAGTTTGAATTTATGCATGTAAGTTTGAGTTTGAATTTAATTTTACCCTAATTTTTGTTAATTGAAGTTAATTTGTTGTAATGTAAATTGTAATTTTAATCTAATTGTACATTGTTGCATGTTCTAACTTTAATTAACATTAATTAAAATTGAAATAACCCTAATTGACCCTAGAGAACTCTTAATTAAACCCTAATTAAAGTTTAAAAACTCAATTATACTAAAGAACTAAATTTGCCCTAACTGGCCTAACAACCCTAATTAAACCCTAACTAATTAAACCCGATAAACCCTAATTAACCCTAGTTAACCTAATTAGGGTTTATTGGGATTAATCCCGATAAACTTTAACTAAACCCTAATTAACACTAATAAGACCTAATTAATATTAATTAGCCTTAATCTAATCTAACCCTAAATTGAACTAATTGAACCCCCTAATTGATCCTTAAATTGAATGCCCCAATTCAACCGAACCTTGAATAGAACTAATAGAACCCCCTAATTGAATCCTAAATTGAAGTAATTGAACCCTAAATTGAATGCCTTAGTCGAATCGAACCCTAAATTAAATTAATTTAACCCCTAATTGAACCCTAAATTGAATGCCCCAATCCAACTGAACCCTAAATTGAACTTATTTAACCCCCCTAATTGAACCCTAAATTGAATGCTCCAATTCAACCGAGTACTAAATTGAAGTAATTGAACCGTAAATTGATGTAATTGAACCCTAATTAAACCCTAAATTGAATGGCCTAATCGAATCAAACCCTAAATTAAACTAATTGAACCCTAAATTGAAGTAATTAAATCCCATAATTGAACCCTAAATTGAATGCCCCAATTTAACTGAGCACTAAATTGAAGTAATTGAACCATAATTGAACCCTACAAGAAAGAATTACTTCTACCAAAGAAGGGTCCATAACTTCTATTCAAGCAGTTTATGTGCCTGCAGACGATTTGAGAGTTAGACAAAAAGAAAAGCAACTTGGACAAAAAAAGGCTCCTCTTGTTCTTACATCAACGGGTCCCCCCGTAATTGTACATGCTCCCATAGCAATAACATATTTTGGCTCAGGCATTTGCTCATATAATCCTTAGGAAGAGCCGTACGAGGCAACTCACGTACGCAAAGAAAAGAAAGCAGCTCTACCTGATAGCCGAATAGTTAAAAACCATGAAACAAGTCTGCGGTAGTTTAAAACTAGAATTGCCACCATAATTGAACCCTAAAATGATGTACTTGAACCCTAATTAAACCCTAAATTGAATGGCCTAATCGAATCGAACCCTAAATTAAACTAATTGAATCCCTAATTAAACCCTAAATTGAATGCCCTAATCTAATCGAACCCTAAATTGAACTAATTGAACCCCCTAATTGAACCCTAAATTGAATGCCCAAATTCAACCGAATCCTAAATTAAACTAATAGAACCCCCTAATTGAACTCTAAATTGAAGTAACTGAACCCCCTAATTGAACCCTAAATTAATTGCCCTAATCAAATCGAACACCAAATTGAAATAATTCAAGCGCATCAGATATGTGCATTTTGAACAATTTTTTCCATTTGAACATTGATCATTTGTTTGATAATTTTAGGCTGTTAATTGTGCATTTGAGAATTGTGATTATTGATTGATGATTTTAAGTTGTTAATTGATGATTTTAGGTTATTAGCTGTGCATTTGAAGTAATTGAGATTATTAATTGATGATTTTAGGTTGTTAATTGATGATTATAGATTGTTAATTTTAATTGTGCATTGAGCATTTGAGATTGTTAACAGAGGATGAGACCCAATTGGATTGAATGTGTGATTTTTATTGCATTGAGCATTTGAGAATTGAGATTGTTGACGGAGGATAGGACCCAATTGGATTGAATGTGTAATTTTTATTGCATTGAGCATTTGAGAATTGAGAATTGAGATTGTTGACGGAGGATAGGACCCAATTGAATTGAGATCCCTATTAGGTAGCTCAAACACGGACACCGTGTCCGATCGACACCGTGTCCGATCGACACCGTGTCCGATCGACACCGACACCAAAACAACATATTTTAGCTTTATACTTGTGGACACCGGCCGCTTCAATGGGTGTCCGGCACTTCTTCAATGGGTGTTTGACAATTAAAAAATAAATCAATGTCTTCGAACACCGCTGAGAGGTGTCAGACACGTGTCCGGATGTCTCGATGAGGTGTCGAGGTGTCGATAGGTCACGGACACCTCGTCCGATAGACAGCGACACCAAAAAATGTCACATTTTGACTTTATACTTGTGGACACCTTTTCAAAGGGTGACAGACACCTCTTCAAGGGGTAACAGACACGATGTCCGGCATTTAAAAATAAATCAATGACTTCGGACTTGTCCGGGGGTGTTGGTAGGTGTCGGACACGTGTCCGGAGGTGTTCAACATGTTTCCGGAGGTGTCCGACACGTTTCTAGAGGTGTTCGACACGTTTTTAGATGTGTCGATCAGGTGTCAAGGTGTCGGTAGGTCACGGACACCACGTCCGATCGACACTGACACCGAAATGTCACATTTTGGCTTTATAATCAGACGCACGTGCTGAAGAAGGACAAAGACGAGGAGCACCGGGCCGGTGACTATGTTTCGGATATTGCCCGGCGGATCGATGTGAGTCAATTTGTTTAACTTATTAATTTTTTGTCTTTCTATCCTCAATGTCTGTTGCGTTAATTAATGCCCTAACATATATTTAAATCATTATTTTTACAAGCCTCGTATGAATAGCTTAGGAGGTCCGAGCAGCAGTCCGGACAGCCATCAACGTCCACTAGTACGAGTGCGAGTACTGGGGCGTTGAAGTGATGGCTGGATAAGCTAGAGGTCGTCAATCGGCCGAAAGGCCACATCCGTAGCCTGCCTAGCACGACTGCTCGTGCCGTGATAGAAGCGTCCTCATCCCCGCTGCCCCTCCACAGACACCGGGTCATCGGCATCCGTTGGACGAGGATGAGATTCAACGCATTGCTACGGTGGTGTTGAGGATGATCAGGGAGCATGATCAGCAAGGTACCCCTGTTGGACATGCCGAGCCAGTCCAGGATCAGCAGGATCCAGATTCGCGACTCGACAACCCCCGATGAGCCCCTTCTTGTGCCCGGCCCCAGCTTGCCCCCCTCCCACCCGACTTGCACTCTTCTCCCCTCCCCTAACTGGGTGTATCCGGTTCCCGACTTGTTCATCATGAGTTTTTTTTATAATAAAATTTTTTTATGATTGATTATATATATTTCTTTGTGTATTGATTATTGTGCGTTGTTGTTGAGAATTGAAATATTTATTACAGGTTGGGTAATAGGAAAATTTAAAAAATATTGACTTTTGGCGACGGATTAATTCCGTCGCTAAAAGTGTCCTACTATCAGCTTTTTAGCGATGGCATATTCCGTCGCCAAAAGGCTTATTTAGCGACAGAATGTTCCGTCTCTAAAAATAATTAGCGACGAATATTCTGTCGCTAATTTTACAAAATAGAAAATAAATTAAAATACGTAAAGCATAATTAGCGACGGATATTCCGTCGCTAATTAGTAAATAACTTTGTCGCTAAAAATGCAATACTAGACGACAGATTTAAAAATTCCATCGCCCAACTTTTAGCTACGGGCTTTTACACGAGGGACTTTTAGCGACAGTAAATCCATCTCAAAAACTATTAGCGACGGATTTTGGATTTTTAGCGACGGATTATCCCGTCGCTAAAAGCCTTTTTCTTGTAGTGGCCGGTCCGCACAACACCGCCACCCGCTCGCACAATACGGAGGTCTTGAAGACCTGAGCGCAGCAGTGTCTGCTTGCTCGCTTGGTCATGAAGGCCTCCGGCGTTCCATCCAAGACTGCCGGGTGGAAGGCCACCGTTTCACCGATTATCGGCCAACCAAAACTTTCGGGAGGCAGATTTTTTGTGCTTGTTTTGAAATGGAAAATAGTAATGATCAAAGTTAGCAAAAAGATGGCTATGAATATGAGAGACACAATCAACCAAGTAATGGCCATGGTGAGTTTGTGCTGTTATTGTAAGCTTCTTTTGATTGATTCTTATGCATTTGATAAGGAGAGATGAAGTGTATCCATGGATTGTATGGTCCAGCCTAAAAAACACTAAAGCAAGATTGAAATGGCCCGTGGCTTCCTTTTGTCTTTCTAAAAATCTCGTAAGCACCTTTTTTAGTCTTGAAAATTTTGTGGCTTACGTTTATACACAAACGCACAATTAGAAAAATATTATTGTAATTATTGCACACAATAAACTTTGCACGAATATTAAGAAACTGCTTACTTTTGACAAGTAAGATCTTGATATCTTATTACTAGCTAAAAATGCCGTGCTATGAATGAGACCTTAAACATATTTACTCCGGTTGTTTAGTTGTGAAATGTGGGGGAATAGAGGTCATGGATGGGTCAGCTAGAAGTCATGGTGAGATGATTATATTTTTTGACCAATTATATTATAAATCCTATTTAAAAAATAAAAAACTATCTTTCTAACCAATTATATGCTACCTCCTATTTTTAGTTGCATTTACGAAATAGAAAAAGTCAAGTAAAAATGGGTTTGAGGTTTGAAAAGACGAAGAAGGTGCCAATCGAATTTAAAAACATATATATACTATAGATAAGTAATTAACACCTGACATTTTTACTTTTTTAGAAACTGGACCTAATATTGGCCAACCGTCTATTTGTATGGACGATTGTCTCTCCCTGATACCCATGTAACATTGTTAAAAAAATTGATTGGGCCATTCATTAGTGAAATTTTTTTATGTTAATTCTTTCCTTTTCCTTGGCAGCCTTTATTTCACCACCATTAATTCTCTGCCTCTTTCAAAGTCCCATCTCCCCCCCTCTCTCTCTTTCTCAAAAAAGCACACTCACCACCATCACCAGTACCCTTTTCCTCTCCCTCCTTCTAGTATATATTCTTACTCACCCTCATCGTCTCTTCACCGATCCTCTCTCTTTCATTGCTGAACTCCTCTCTATCAATTGGAATCCAAATCCGACATCATCCACCTTAAAGACCGCCTCTTCTGTCACCAACCACTAAACCCACCACACCCACCCTTGGAAAGCGATAAATAGATCTCTATTTTCCCCCCGCCACTGCTACATGCATCACCATAACTTACAACCTCGGCATTTATACCAACTAACACCCATATTATCTCATCATAATAAAGTCCGCCATGCCTCCGGTAACAGACAGAAACCCCACCCATTCTCATAGAAATCTATCACCACCATCACAACTAGAGGTGAACAGTTAAAGCGTTCAAACCAATCCAACAGATTAAACGAAACCGTCCAAACCGGCTGAACACAAACTGATTGTTTTTTTTTTTCAAACCGGTGCACAATTTTGTTGGTTCGGTCTGGTTTTTCTAAAATCGGTCTAAACAAATCCGAACCGAATCTATACATATACAATTAAAATTTTTTTTTTTATCTAATCTAGTTATTATTTAGCTTTTACCATACTTATGATTTAACCACAACATATATAAGTAAACTCTACCCTACTTTTAATAGATTGACTCCAAAAAACTTCTTATTATATATATATATATATATATATATATATATATATATATATATATATATCTCACAAATACTAAAATGTTAATGGATATGCCTAAACAAGCCTAAAAAACCCCAAAACTACAAGATGTCCAAATTGGTCAATCCATTCAAATCAATTTGTTTGAACCGTCCAAACCGTTGAAACTGAACCGTTAAACTACAATTTGTTTTTTTTTTTGTTTTATTTCAAACAAATGGTGGTTGACTATGTTTGATATTCAGCCTCCAAATCAAACCAACGAATCGTGTTCACCCTTAGTCATAAGCGTAGATGTCATAAAAAGTGTCGCTTTTGATGATAACAAAATCATTTGTATTTTAAACATTAAAAATTGCAACCTTAATGCCAAAATCATGACGGTAATAAGGTTGTTTTGGATCTTTATAGAATTCTTATAGAAAATCATGTTATCTTCAACTAGCTAGGGGTGGAATGGGTTGTTGGTTTGATACACTAGCTCTGTAGGTGGGTTTTTAATGTTGCATCTCCATGGTGATGATTGTGGGCTTGTGAAGGCGAGTGGTGCTTGGTGGTTGCCGGTAAGAGTGACAGTGGGTTGGATGGTGGGTAATGAGATGGTTGGTTTGGCAATAGTGGTGGTGCCTCAATGGTGATTTGATGAAAGCAGAGGCAGTGGGACTAGAGTTTTGGTGATGATGGTGGTCTTTGATGGACGATGATGATGGTAGTGGTTGTGGTAAAGGGTTTGGATAACTTTGCCATAGAAAAAGGTTCCGGCAAATGTAAAACACAAATGTCCGTCCATTTGATTTTGATGGTTGTGAAATTTTGTGTCAGGTAATTGAAAATTTTAGAATGTCACGTGCCCGCCCCAGAGGCGGTCCCTCATATACTATTTTAAAATATTCTTCCCTACGAGAAATATAATATTCAAAGAATTTTACCAAGAATATAACATCAAAGAGGTAATCAGAGCTCTAAACATATCCCAAACCAAAAGAATTGTTATTCATCATATTAAAGTCTAATAAATGCAGCGAAAATCTGGTAACAATTCACCTCTCAAACTATTACAACTATCTTATTTGCAAGTCATTAAAGAGAGTCTAAAATTAAAGCACAACTCCGAGTTCATGCTTATAGTTAACTCCTCGACTGATGTCTCAGTTTAATTACCTAAAATGGGAGGAGAATGAGGGAAGGTTGAGCAGAATGCCCAACAAAGATCACACACCCACCCACACCCACACACACACACCCACCCACCCACCCACAGAGTTTAATGGAGGTATCCAATAATGTATAACTGAGTTCAAACAAAGCATATGAAAATGAAAGTGCAAAGACGATAGATACTTTTAGCATGACAAATAATTTCACTTCGAGATATCCAATCCATCAAAGTCAAAGTTAAATGAACACATTCGAATGATTGAACTAATAATCAAATACGATATAATCACGTAATTTATGACTGTAAAGCACATTAACCTAAGCACATGAAGGTTCTATGTTCAAAGTTTGCATACCAGTAGCAATAGCCATATCATGTCATGGTATCATGTTAACCTAAGCACATGAAAATTCTAACATTAGTTCAATTTGAAAGGGGTCCCATGGACTTCAAATTATCTCAAAGGCATCAGAATCACAAGACATCAAAACCTTGAATTTTAAAAAGGATGACTTAAGAATTTTAGAAATTACTTGATATTAGTCTCAAATTGAAGAGGACAAAAAATCAAGATCAAAGAAAGTGAAATCTTTGAAAACGAGTTTATATGACCTCAGAATTATAAAATAACGAGATATGAGCACAAAAAGGTAAACAAAAGTGTTGCATCACCTACAAGGTGGCACGTGGCAAACAAGTTTTGAATTTGGACGGGAGATCTTGATTTCAATTTGAACAGTAGCACTACGGCCAAATAGTAGGGCTATCGCCGAATAGTAAGGAAAAAGAAAAGAATTTTCAACAGAAGACACACCAAACGGGACACACAAATTGACAATGAATTGGATCACAAACAGAAACGACACCAATGAATTATGTCACAATGTTCTATAATTGATACACAACTGGGTCAAAAATCAAAATGTATTATGAGTGTAACCCTAACCTCAATTTTTACGCAATAATCTTTACCAATTTGCGTAACCTTCCAAAAATCTTAAAGTTTAAATAATTAAATCAACCACTAACATTAAAATCTTTAAATCACAACTCTATTTTGATTAAGATTTAGGATTACTTACCAATTGTGAGTAGAAGGATAAAATCCTCAAAGTTCTAATTTTCTCTTTCTTCTCCTCTCTCAAAGACCAAACTTAATTTATCGATAAAACAAAAACTTACCAGTCATTTTATTTCTCTAAACTTGGTAAATTACTCAAAAGACTCCTAAGAATATATTACTTATTTCAAAGTACTTTCATAGGTTACTAAAACTTCAAAGGTAGCCCAAAAATAATAAAATAATTTGTTATATATTATTTGGAGTCTTACATAGATTGTCAGGGTTCTACATGCTCAAAATGAAACATCAAGGTTTAGTTTCTAAAAGTTGCAAACCTTAAGGATTTATTTGTAATTTAGATTTTAGCCTTAAGAAAATGCTTAAACTTTTTCATTTTACCTTCGTCACTTTCACAACCGGTCATCAGCCTACTGCGTGACCGGTTTGCGTCTAGCACATCCTTCCTTAACCATGATCCTGGTTATATTTATGAAATTTGAACCGCAATATTAATATTTTCTGTTTCTTTTCCCTTGTCTTGCTGCTATGTTGAGTTTAATAATGAAAACCAAACTTCACTATCATAGCTTTGGTGTACTTTGAATTTGATTTACCAACCCATAAAAACCCCATTTCTCAACAACAATAAAAAGATGGTATAAATCTTGCCAAAAATATGGGTTTACCAAGTCACACCAAAAAATCCAAATCAAACATCATCATGGGCCAACCATCATCAGTGAATTTAGGGCCTCGCTTTACGGCACCATCATTTCCAGGTGACAAAGTGGTAGTGGTGCCTCTAATTCTATTAACCTTTAGTCTTGTATTGGTTTAGTCACTTTCTAGCATGGAAACTGTAGAATTTTGAGCATAGTTTTTCATTAAAAATTGGAGCCAATTGCAGGGGACATCACGGCTTCTGACAACAACAATTGACTTGACAAGAACGGAATAAAGGCAGAAATCGAGGTTTCCTCGAAAGAGCCTAGGGATTGGTAGTGCTGCAATGCCAAAGACAATGGTGAATGAATGATGACAATCACTAGTCTAATGCTTAAGTCTAGTGTCAGGGTCAAAAGTCGAGCTTTGAAGTCAAGGTTTGAAGTCCTGAGTGTTTCTATTTCTAGAATTCTGTGGCTCTAGGATTTTAGAGCGAGAATGTAAATTTGCAAATAAGTTCTCCTCAAAATGAATTCCCATCCCTTATTTATGGGAGTTTGGAAGGTTATGTCATTAAGCGACACATGATGCTCCCCTGGTGTGACACATTGTCAAGAAGTCACAAATGTTGGTGCTCCACGGACTATCAGATAGCATATTCACCTGGCCTACCCATACATCTTTGCTCTGTATGTCTGGGAAAACTGTCTTACATAATGCTACTATGGCTAGAGAATGCTCTTAACCTAGCCATCACTATAAAGCTTTTACTGAGTCCTATAGAGGCATGAAGAGATGCAGAGAACTTGACATTGGGGGAGGCCCGACATAGAAATGCCAAGCGGACTAGGCATGATGCCCTCTTGAGACTTGATCCCCCCCTCAGAGTGACCTGGGGGTCATGGTCCATTGGGGTGGCGATGAATAGCTCCCAGTGCCAGAGCATAGGCTAGTCATCCTGACACCGTAGCAGAGATAGTGTCCCAAAAGAGTCTCATATCCCACAAACAAGTCTTTGTGTTGGAGCACTTAGAGTGTCACGACCCTAACCCACGTGTAGGCCCGTGAGCTAGATCTGTGACCGGCCGCAGTCCCAATAGAATCCAACCAAGGGCTTATGGTGCTGGATGGCCACATCCATGGTGTCTATGTAAAGCCTGGTGAGCACATTAGGACCAAGAAAAAGACAAGAGCATATTTCTCACCCTCTTGGCTGTAGACCCTAATGCATTCAACAAGCAACTCTTCATGAATAACTTTCTGGACGAGCTCGGCCACCAGACATGTACAAGCTTGTTCTCGTTCCCAAACATGAACCTGTTGCTGGCCAGTCCACACAGCACTGCCACCCGCTTGCACAGTGCGGAGGTCTTGAAGACCTGAGCATAACTGTGTCTACTTGTTCGCTTGGTCACAAAGGCCTCCGGCGTTCCGTCTAGGCCTGCCTGGTAGAAGGCCACCATTTCGTCGATCATCGACCATCCAAAACTTCTGGGAGGCAGATTTTTTGTACTTGTTTTGAAATGGAAAATAGTAATGATCAAAGTTAGCAAAGGGATAACCATGGCTATGAGAGACGCAATCAACCATGTAATGGCTATGATGAGTTTGTGCTGTTATTGTAAGCTTCTTTTGATTGATTCTCATGCATTTGATAAGGGGAAATAAAATGTATCCATGGAGTGTATGGTCCAACCTAAATAACACTAAAGCAAGATTGAAGTGGCCCGTGACTTATAGGTGTCAAATGGGCTGGGCCAGAATGTGGGGATATCTGGGCCCAGTCCAAGCCCAGGCCCTAAGCCCAACATTTAGGGCCTGGCTTGGGTCAGGCCCAATTTTTTTACTTTTTTTTTTTTTGCATTTTCTTGTTATTCAAGGTAAAGGCTTTAATTACGATAATTTGTTGTTATTATTTAAGCAAATTGTATTCTAGGCATGTCCAATATTCACAATTTAACAAACCTAATATTTATCCTTTTATTTCATTATAAGTCATATACATTGAAGATAAATGTGTTTATAGGCCCTCCTCCTTTTATTCGGGCTTGGGATCTGCTGCTTGTAAACAAACAGGCGAAGTTACCTATTTTTTTATATATACGAAAAAATATCTATCTTGCTTGTAAAAACTTTATATATATATATATATATATATATATATATATATATATATATATATATATATATATGAAAAAACTATATTTTGTGAGAAATTTTATTCTTAAAACTTAAGAGAAGGAAAATAAAAAGAAATTACCTAATCATCCGGAAGTACTTCAACATCCGAGTCACTGCTCTTCCTATCATCAATCGGTTTATCTTGCTTGTATTTCGCATCAAGATAATCCTTCCAACATACACATAGCTCGAGCGACTCGGGGTTAAGACGACTCCTCCTGTCATCCAAAACCCTCCCGCTCGCTGAAAATGCCGACTCTGAAGCAACCGTGGAGGCTTGCACTGGCAGTACATCCCGTGCAATTTGGGCTAAAGTTTTATACATGTTTTGATTTTGTTTCAAAAAATTTAACAAATTAAAATTAACCTGTTCTTGCATTGATAAATCAGAATAATGATCAGTATTTGAATATACACCAATCTCATTAAAAGAAGAAAAGTAGACGAACCTGCCGAATTAGAAGTACCTTCACCTGGTAGTTGTCTTGCTACTAGATGTTCAAAGCCCTTAAGGTATGGCGCATAATACCTCTCAGCAGTCGATGATGAAGCTCGTCCGCGCACGTCAGCAGAATTACGATAGAGGTTGAACAGTTCCTCAAATGTCTTGCTCACTTTCGCTGTGAGTGCGGTTGTATCCTCTACTGGGTAGCACATTAATATCGATATCTCTTGTATCGAGACGTTCACGCCATGCAACTTTAACCTAGGATCTAAACAAGTAGCAACAGCAAAAACAACAGGCAGTTCACTCCAATATTTATTAAACTTTTTATCCATCACTTTTACTATTTCCTCAAAGGGTCCTATATATCTCCATTTTGTTAACATTGTAGCCATCTTGAGAATTTCTATTACAGCGAGAGGAGAGGTGGGATAGTACGTACCAGACAATAAATTGGTAGACGTGTAAAATACCTCCAAAAATTCAGCTAGGTATGTGGCCATCTGCCATTCCTCTTGAGTTGGCAAGCCGGCTGGGAACAAGGTTAGTAGAAAATGCGTATAGACTTCTCTGTATGCCAGAATGTGTAAAAGCATATGGTATGTAGAGTTCCACCTGTGGACCACATCTGTAACTGCTCTCCTGCGAGGCATATTATATTCAACACACAACGTTTTAAATTGTTGTGTTCTCGGACTCGAACTATTAACATACGCTGTCATACCCCTCATTTTGACAAGAATATCTCCTGCAGCAGCTAAACCATCTTGAACAATTAAATTAATTATATGACAAACACAACGAACATGAAATAATTTACCAAAAAGTACAGGTTTGAAGCTCTCCTGTAAAGCATCAACAGCAGCTGTATTGTTAGAAGCATTATCAAAACTAATACTCATAATCTTATCCTTTAATTTAAACGTGGTACATGCTTTTAATATAATACTAGCAATGTTCATTCCATCATGCGGAAAAGGAAAGAGCTCGAAAGCGATGATTCTCTTGTGCATAACCCAATCTGCATCAATCCAATGGGCCGTCACACAAGTATAACTAACAAAAGTAAACAGAGATTGCCAAATATCAGAAGTAAGACTAACTTTACCGTCAAATTTATCGAAATAATCGATCAGGCGTGCTTTAGCAGCATTATACTGTCGGAGTGCATCGGATCTAGTTGTGTTTCTATGAACCTTTTTGTACAAAGGTTGAACGTATGTGTTCATATATCTAGAGTGCTTAGCATTATCGGCAAAAGAAAAGGCTTGTTCATCGTGAATAACAAATTCAGCGAGACCGTCTCTTTGCTCTCGCTGATTATAAACAAATAACTTACCGTCAAAAGATAACTGCGTTTGGGTAGGTTCGACGTGGCCTTGTCGAGGTGCACACTGAGGGTAATGCCTGTTAAGATGTCCATTACCACTACCAGACGAAAATAATTTAGCACAGTACTTACATCGAGCTTTTCGGATGCCGTCCACCATAACTTCATCAAAATGATTCCAACACTCGGCTTTCTTTTTTTTTCCTCTTTTGGACTTCTGGCTCATTACCGGAGGCATTGCTCGGCCCTTCTTCATCATGACCAGGCATAGGGTTAAGATTATGCCACGGAGTAGTAGCTTCGCCAACCGAGCTGCGTCCTTGACTATAATGCGGGGGGTCTTGATCAGGCGTGTATTCAAAATCTGGAATGTTTTGATTGAACTCCCAATTGGCTTGGGTATCTATCATACAGCCTGTACTCATTCGTCCAGGAACGAATGGTTGTGGTGGTGCTTGGATTGGTGTTTGTGATGGCCGTGGTGCTGGCGCTCGTGCTGGTGGTGGTGTTTATGATGATGATCCACGCTTCAGTTTCTTCACTAATCCAGTCATATTTGACGCTAAACTTTTTTACTATATTAAAAAATAAAATTAGTAAGAGTAACTAAATACACAAGTATAAGAGCAGTAATTAGTAATTAAAAATGACAATTAAAAGAATTAAAGAGTAATAAATGAATCACTAAGAGTAATTTGAAATTGGAGAGAGTTAGTAATTAAAAAAAATTAGTAATAGTAATTGATAAATATAAAAATTCACTAATTACTAATTACTAGACAAAAGAATTAGAGAGTAACAAATTAATAAGAGGAGTGGTTAGTAATTAAAATTTAGTAAGAGTAGTAATTAGTAAACAAGAGTAATAATAAGCAAGAGTAGTAATTAGTAAATAAGAGTAGTAATTAGCAAGAGTAGCAAAGCTTGTAGAAATGTAGAATGTTTATATAAGAGAGAGTAAGAAGATTGGTGTGAAAAATTAGAGAGAATTGGTGTGAATTTATAGATTTTTTAAACTTCACAAAAGACCAAAATACCCCTAAAAACTATCTGTTTATAGTTGTTGGGGAGGGTAAGAGTGTAAAAACCTTAAAAGAGTTGAAAAATTTTACTTGGACCAAAATACCCCCCAAACTAGCCGTTATTTTGCTGTTAGGGGGTAAAAGTGGAATTTAGGGAAAAAAGGGGGAATAAAACCGTTGGGGGGAAAGGGGGGGAAAGTTGAATTTGAAAAGTAAAGAAACGGGCCAGAATCGGGCCAATTCCGGGCCATGGTTCGGGCCGGGCCAAACCCGGGCTTTTTCGGGCCGGGCCTGACCCGGGCTTTTTTCTCTGAAATTATGGCCTGGTCCAAGCCTAGGCCCTAAGAGTACCGGCCTCTACTGTTCATTAATGGGGCCGGGCCTGCCCGCAGGCCGCCCGGCCCGTTTGACAACTCTACCGTGACTCCTTAAAATCTCATAAGCACTTTTTTTAGTTTTTGAAAATTTTATGGCTTATGTTTACACGCAAACACACAATTAGAAAGATATTATCGTAATTATTGCACACATTAAACTTTGCACGAATATTAAGAATAAAAAATGCTTACTTTTGACCAGTAAGTCCTGATATCTTATTACTAGCTAAAAATGTCATGCTATGGACGAGACCTTATACATATTTACTCGGATTGTTTAGTTGTCAAACGTGGGGGAATAGAGATTATGGGTGGGCCTACTAGAAGTCATGGTAAGATGGTTATACTTTCTGGCCAATTATATCATAACTCCTTTTTAATTATATTTAAAAAATAAAAAAAATATTTCTAGCCAATAATATGTACCACTTATTTAATTGTATTTACGAAATAAAAAAAGTCTAGTAAAAAAAGGGTTTGAGATTTAGAATGCAAAAAAAGTGCCAATGGAATTCAAATACATATAGTTTTTTTTGGTAAAAGTTTTCGAGCCGGGTAGGACCACATGGGCGGCAAAGCTCTCCCTACTAAGTTTTAACGCAACTGCATTCCCAGGGCTCGAATTGGCCCAATCATTTTTTTTAACAATGTTACGTGGGTTTCACGAACAGATAGTAGTCCATAAAAATAGACGGTTGGCCAATATTAGATCCAATTTTTGAAAAAGTAAAATGCTAGGTGTTAATTGCTTATCTATACATATCCAGTTTTTGAAAAAGTAAAATGCCAAGTGTTAATTGCTTATCTCTACTACATGTATAGATAAGCAATTAACACCTAGCATTTTACTTTTTCAAAAACTGGATCTAATATTGGCCAATCGTCTATTTTTATGGACGACTGTCTGTCCGTGAAACCCACGTAACATTGTTAAAAAATGATTGGGCCATTAGTGAAATTTTTACATGTTGATTTTTTCCTCTTCCTTGGCTGCTTTATTAATAAAACTATCATTATCACTATCACCACCATCAATTCTCTGCCTCCCTCTCTCTCTCTCTCTCTCTCTCTCTCTCTCTCTCTCTCAAAAAACCACACTCACCACTACCTTTTACTAGGACTGTAAATGAACAGAGCTGTTTACGAACAGCTCGTCGTTCGGTTCGCTAAAAACTCATTCGTGTTCGTTCACTTCACAAATGAACAGAACACGAACATCATTTTAGGGCTCGTTTATTAAACGAGCCGAGCATGAACATTTCGTTGTTTGTTTTTTAATGTGCGCGAACATTAGAGCTCGTGTATTTTATATAAATATAAAATATATGTATTAATATATTTAATTTTTTGAAAGTATAAATAAGATTTTTTTCCTAACCCATTTAGTTATCTAAGTTAAAAACTTAAAGCTAAATATGATATCATCAGTCCACACAACTGAAACAAGTCATCCAAACACTCTATCCAAAAAAGTCAAGTCTTCGGAAAGGTCCATCCAAAGTCCAAACACTCCATCCAAAAAGTCAAGTCTTTGGGAGAAGAAATAGAAGCTCCATCACCGACGCAACTCCGTCTCTCAATCGCCGACGCAACTCCATCTCTCAATCACTGACGCAACTCCATCTCTCAATTGCCGACGCATCCTTCGCCCCCCCCCATCGACGCCTCCTTCGCCCCATCGTCGAACCATTGTCGATGACTTCATTGTCGGCTGATCTCTTGTTATATGTTTTCCATTCTACGTCCTTTTCTTCCTCGTATGTTCTATAGATCCTTTTTTCGATCCATCAAAGTCCACAACTTGATTGCATCAAAGATCGAGAAATCTGAAAAAATTTAGGGATTTGCTTGGATCTGAACATGAATATGGTCCGAGTTTTCGAACTCGAGTTCGACTCATATAGTTAAACGAGTCGAACGAGTCGAGCCCGATTTGCAGAGTCACGAACTCGAGCCGAGTTCAAACACTAATAGTTTGGGTCTTAGCGAACTTTAGCCGAGCTCGATCACACCAACACTTAGACAAACCGAGTTCGAGCACACCCATGTTCAGCTTGAACTCGGTTCGTACACAACCCTACTTTTTACCTCTCCCTCCTCCTAGTATTCCTACTCCAAATCATACTTCGTCGAAGTATTTGATGCCATTGCAAGGTGCTTCCAATCTACCGTAAATCTCTGCTTTGATACCACTTATTAAATATATATTAGAATTTATACCAAGTAATAAAAAGAGAATCAAAAATAATAATAGATAAGAGAGGCGCACAAGACACAAGATTCACGTGGTTTGGCAAAAGCCTACTCAACGGTGGTAGCAACAATTTCACTATATTTGTCAATGGAGATTACATATCTCTGTCTCTTTCAACAAACCCTCTCAAAGAATGGTTCTTCTCTCTTGACCCTAAAACACAACACAAGACAACTTATATATACTTAAAAATAAATAGTGACCTTCTATAATTAACCAAAGTGGGACAAGACGACTTATATACTTAGGGTAAAGTTACGACCTGCTCTGAATACCCGATGTTAGATACCACATATTAACCAATTTTCTGGTCGCTCAAGTCATGAACGGGTCCAAGACAAACACTAAAAAGTCAATGGATATGCCCAAACAATCCTTAAAACTACTAGATGCCTAAATCGGTATCCATTCAAATCATTCTGTTTTTTGAACCACCCAAATCATTTTGTTTTTGAACCATCCAAACCGTTTAAATAGAACCGTGAAACTACAGTTTGATTTTTTGTTTTGTCTTAAATAGATGGTGGTCGGCTAGGTTTGATATTCAGCCTCCAAACTAAATCAACCGAACCGTGCTCACCCCTAATCACAAGTATATACGTCTTGAAATGTGTCACTTTTGATGATAACAAAATCATTTGTATCTGAATTAAACATTAAAAAGTTGCAACCTTAATCCCAAAATCATGAAGGTGGTAAGGTTGTTTTGGATCTTCATAAATTCTCATAGAAGATCTTGATATCTTCAACTAGCTAGGGATGGAATGTGTTGTTGGTCTGATACGCTAGCTTTGTAGATGGGTTTTTAATGTTGGATCTCCATGGTCATAATATATAGTGGGCTTGTGAGGCAGGTGGTGCTTGGCAGTTAACGGTGAGAGTGACGGTTGGTTAGGTGGTGGGTATGAAAATGGTGGTGGTTTAATGAGATGGTGAGCTTGGCAATAGCGGTGGTACCTCAATGGTGATTTGATGAAAGCAATGGACATGGGACCAGAGTTTTGGTGATGATGGTGGTCTTTAATGGTCGATGATGTCCGTCCATTGATTTTGATGGTTGTAAATTTTTGTGTTCGGTAAGAAAAGATTTAGAATGTCAGGGTTCTACATGCTAAAAATGAAACATCAAAGTTTAGTTTCTAATAAATGCAAACCTTAACAGGTTATTTGTAATTTAACATTTTAGCCTTAAGAAAATGCTCAAACTTTTTCATTTTACTTAGTCACTTTCACAAGCGGTCATCAGCCTACTTACTGCCTGACCGGTTTGCGTCTAGCACCTCCTTCCTTAACAATGATCCTGGTTATATTAATGAAATTTGAAGCGCAATACTAATATTTTCTGTTTCCTTTCCCTTGTCTTGCTGCTATGTTGAGTTTAATAATAAAAACCAAACTTCACCATGATCATGGTTATAATGAAATCTGAAGCGCAATCCTAATATTTTCTATTTCTTTTCCTTATCTTTCCTACTTTGCTGAGTTTAATAATGAAACCAAACTTCATTATCGTAGCTTTGGTGTACCATGAATTTGGTTTACCAACCCATTAAAAACCCCACTGCAAAAATGGTATAAATCTTGCCAAAAATATGGGTTTATAGAAGTCATACCAAAAAATCCCAAATCATTCATCATCATTGGCCAACCATCATCAGCGAATTTATGGGCCTCATTTTAGGCACCAACACTTCTAAGTGACAAAATGGTAGTGGTGTTTGTAATTCTATTAGCCTTTGGTCCACTATTGGCTTAGTCACTTTCTAGCATGGAAACTGTAGAATTTTGAGCAAAAATTTTCATTAAAAATCGAGGCAAATTACAGGGGACATCACGGCTTCTGACAGTAACAATTGACAGGACAATAACAAAACAAAGGCAAAAATCAAGGCATCCTCGAAAGAACCTGAGGAGTGGTAGTGCTGCGATGCCCAAGCAGGCAATGGTGAATGAATGACGACAATCACTAGTCTAATGCTTACGTCTAGTGTTAGGGTCCAGAGTTTAGCTCCCAACTCAAGGTTTGAAGTCCTGAGTGTTTCTATTTCTAGAATTCTCTGGCTTTAGAATTGTAGAGTGGGTGTAGAGCGAGAAAGTAAATTTGCAAAGGTGATGTGATCCCCTATTAAGCAACACATGGCATTCCTTTGGAGTGACACATCGTCAATGGGTCACAAATGTCGGAGCTCCACGGACAATCGAATAACATAATCATCTGGTCTACCTTTACAACTTTGCTCTGTATGTTTAAGAAAACTATCTCACACAGTGCCGTTGTGGCCAGAGAACGCTCTTAGCTGGCACTAGGGAAGGCCTGACGTAGCAATACCTGCCAGACTAGGCGCAATACCCTCTTAAGACTTGTTCCCACCTTGGAGTGACCCGAGGCTCATGGTCCGTAGAAGTGCAGACGAATAGCTCCTAGTTCCAGAGCATAGGCTAGTCATCCTGACACCTTAGCAAAGATAGTGTCCCAAAAGAGTCTCATATCCGACGGATAGGTCTTTGCCTAAGCACTTGGAGCATGCTTAGGTAGTACCCTCGAGGAGTCACTTACCCAACAGGCCAAGGTAGTATCCAAAAAGAGTCGCATACGCAACATGCCGAGGTAGCTTCTAGTAAGAGTAGTTTATCCGATAGGTTGAGGAAGTGTCCAGAGAGAGTCGTCAACCTGGCAGAATGGGAGTCCTCATGTCGGAACATCAGATCTTCTCGTAGAGATGGTGTCAAGGGGAGTCACCTATCCCGTGACAAGTCTTTGTGTCGGAGTACTCAGAGCGTGACAAGGTAGTGTCTAGAAAAGTCGATGGGCCACGGTAGTGTCCCGAAGGAGTTGCCTACGTGGCAGAAAGGGGGTTTTCATGCCAGAGCATTTAGAGCTTCTTGGTGGATATAGTTTCTCGTGGAAGTTACCACTTTCTTGACGAGTCTTTGTGCTGGAGCACTTGAAGAGTGCCAAGATTGTGTGCCAAAAAGTTGCCCACCCAACGGGCTGACTAGTGTCACGGAGAACTCAACTATCTTAGAGAAGGGGAGTCCTCATGTCAGAGCACTTAGAGCTCTCTAACGTTGATAGTGTTTCGGGAAAGTCGCCTATTCAATGACGAGTCCTTGTGCAGGAGCACTTGAAGCGCACCAAGGTAGTGTCTTGGAGGAGTCACCTACTTGCTTCGAGGGAAGTCCTAGTGCTGGAGATTCGGTGTTCCCTAGTGAAGAGATAGTGTCTGTGGGAGACCTATCCCGTAATGAGTTGTTATGCCTAAGCATTCAGAGCACACCAGGGTAGTGTCATCGATTCGCCTACTTGAAGGACAGAGGTAGTGTCCTGGAGGATCACATACCTGGAAGGAGAGAAGTACTCCTCATACCAAAGCACTTAGAGATCCCTTACGGTGATTATGCTTCGAGGGGGTCAACCATCGGGTGATGAGTCTTTATGCCAAAGCACTCGAAGTTCACCAAGGTAGTGTTTCAGAGGAGTCGCCTACCCAATGGGATGAGGTAATGTCTCAGAGAAGTTGCCTACTTATGGGATGCTGCACATTCTGGTGAATGGGTCGAAGCATGTTCTATGACCAAGGAAAGGTACCTATGGTATGGTAAAAAGATGGATCAATGTCGGGGGCGTGACAGTATGACAAAGTAACGAAGGCATGAGTATACAAGTGGCGTGGAAAATGTGACTACAAGGGGTGTGTATGGTGCTAAGGGCATGTTTAATAAAGATGTGTAGGGGCATGGTCATTAAGTGATGTACAGGAGCACATGACACGTTGAAGGCACATCTGAGGGAAGGAGTGAGGGGGCACATATTGAAGGAGGCAACACTTGGTCACGGTCGGGCAGCATGGCACTTGGGCAAGGTGACGGGCGTAGTGCCACGGCCATAAGCCCAGATAGAGCGCTGGGGCACGGTTGGGCATCATGGCGTTCAACTGCTAGCTGTAATAGGTGTAGTGCCTGGCCCCGTGGCACAAAGGTGACGCATAAGCATGGTCGAACATCACGAGCTCAATCGCGATGAAGGACATTGTGCCGAGGGTATGCGACTGGGAAATGGTGCTAGAGCATAGTTGGGGGTTGTGGCACTCAAGCGTGGCCACGGTACTCATGGAACATGTGGCACTCAAGCGTGGCCACGGTACTCATGGAACATGTAGCTCTCAAGGAGCAGAAGGACCAAGCCATGAGGCAAGGAGCCCTCGAGGAGATTAGAGATGAAAGTGTTAGGCCAGGAAGGTCCTAAAAGACGTAAAACCGAGGGGTGAAATAAGTACACCCCCAAAAGTAAGAGCTGGAAAGGAGCAAGGAAAGGGGGCCCCCAAGGAAACCCCAAAGGGGAGGGACTTCAAGCCAGATTCGAAGAAAGGGAGATCGGGGCCCCGATGCCAACACTCGTAATATTTTTAGGCAATATAGGCGTGGCATGTGATTTGAAGTATGCTATCATCACTAAAGACTTTCCTAAGTCGGCCGTGCGACACTTTGCTAGATCAAGCCTGTTGTATGCTAAGTCAGCTTATCCTTTGGGCTGGGTGATGTTAGAAGCAAATGAAGAACGAGTTTGGGGAATGAGTCCCATTATATTAGTTGAAGAAAGCTTAGTAAAGGAAACTTGGATCACTCTAGGATCTCTCCCTCTCATGGATCACTCTCTAGATGCCTTGGCCAAGACATGACTTTGGCTTTATATACTAGTCCACCTCCTTAGAGACGGTAGAAATACATTTCATCCTACAGTTCACATCTCCTATCTAGAACTCTCTCTAGATATTTATAAGCCTCTCTACCATTCTAGACTCCTACTAGAATACTCTTGTTCTTTCTAGAGCTATCCACCACCACTCTAGAATATCCATATTTACAAAAAGCAAGGGTGTAGAGATGTGCGGAACATTCCGGAGGCCTTGCCAAGTAAGGGTCCAGTAAGCGCTCCCTAAACTCCTGGCAAGCGTCCGCATGGCGTAACCTCCAAAATTGGCCTCCTTCTAATATAGTCCATGACAGTGCGCTCTGAATTGACCAAATCAGTAGCGTCGAACTTTGACCATTAAATACTTGTCGACGTGTACCGAAAGCAGGTCTTCAGAGCGATTAAACGTGCGTAGCCAAGATGGGTTAGCTAAACCTGCTCTAACCGGCAGCTTTAATCTTGACTGACGAGCAACGTTACTACAATCGGGTTTCATGCATTTCAATTCATGCGTGTGAATATTGAAATGCGAACACTGATTTTGTTGTGTTTCTCTAGAAAGTGGTAATTTTATACAGTAAGATAGGGTAGATAATCTTAATGATGTATACCAAGCTAGCCTGCGGGCGACTACAGGCTAGCTAAGTTCCCTGTTTCTCTAACCAGATATGCGTAGCACTTCGTTACAGGTCTATAGGGTACCACAAATTTGCTGAACGCCAAGTTTTTAAGAACAAGGTACAACCTTATGTGTAATCTGCAATACTTGCCAATCCAAATGAGAAATTAACATAAAAAAAAGCCAGAATGCAAACAGCACAACTGCAACTTCCTAAAGTACGTAAAATGCATGGTAAGGTACAACCATGTCTAGCTATACATTGTTTGGCATTAAAACTAAGGAATCAGCATCATAAGCTCAGAACTTGTGAGGTCGGAGACGAACAGGAAATCCTTTGACTGGAGTAGGCATGGGATCGTATACAAATTTCTCACCGGGAATCAGTGATTCCCACTTGAATCTCATCACCAAATTGTGCAGAAATACAAGCATTTCCAACCGAGCAAACTCTTTTCCCAAGCACATCCGAGGCCCCCCTCCATATGGAACGTAAGAAAATGGAGTTGGTCCTTCTCCTTCAAACCTTGAAGCATCAAACACTGTGGTATTTGGGTACAAATTCGGGTCTCCGTGGGTCGCATTAACACTCCAATACAGCTGGCGGCAGAATATCATAGTAAGTTTTCCTCTTTGACATACAGACGTACTAAAATTGTTAAGTATAGCATAAGTGAAATTAGAGTTCTGCTACAGCTTAAAACCCTAAGCTCTAGTTATAGAGAAACTTTAAAACTCTATCACTGGAAGTGATTAGTACAATATAACTACTTAATGTCGTTCCGATTGTCATGTTAGTATCAATCATTATGATAACACTCTTAGCAAAAATTTTGTTGCTGATTTAATAAGACAGTTTAAAAGGACTTTAGAAGTGATTTATGGCCTAAAACTAGATTGATCTATTAGAGAAAGGTTTACCTTCCATCCTTTGGGTATGGTATACCCTGCATAGGTAAAAGCGACCAAGGCCTCTCTGAAAGATCCAGTTACTGGTGGCGTGAGTCTAATAACTTCAGAAACAACATTCCATGAGTACTTCATCTTCTGTATGTCATCCCATTGCAGCAACTGTCCCGGTTGTTTTGACGCTGCAATATCCATTTGCTCTAGCACCCAAATGACATCAAATGAATTATCAGTAAACCACTAGATCCCCAGCCTTACAGCATGAGCCGAGATTCACAGACAAGTTGGGCCAACTTGAATGTATAGGGTTGGGGAAAAGGACACACTTCGAAACCCTCTCTTGTTTTGGGAAGAGAAAGTGAGAATCATAAGCAAATATGTGTACCAGAAAGTAAAGTAAATCCAAAATGAAAAATAAGAGCAGAAAAGCAGGGTGTACTCTCTCACATATATGTTACAACCAACCTCGGAAGACCTTTTCATAAACTTCAGGCAGCTCTGCAAGATTCTTCATGATTAACGTTATGGCACTGCTAGAAGTGTCATGCCCCGCAAACAGCAGCGTCAAAACATTGTTTATAATCTCGGCTTCAGTCAGAAACCTCCCATTTTCATCGGAGGATGCAAGCAAGTGCGATAAAAGGTCCTGCGAAGGCGAAACTGTTTTCTGTTCCAAGGCCACTCTCCTCTGCTTGATTATCGCCGCCAGTTGCTTCCTAATAGCGGCTGCAGCTCTCATGGCGCTGTAAAACCTTGTGCCCGGGAAGTTGAGAGGGATCTCAATGACTCCTTTCAAGAAAATATTGAACTGGAAAGCAAGTTTTTCGATGTGCTTTGGGTCTTCGAGGCTCATGAATAGGCGGCATGCAAGCTCAAAGGTATACAACTTCATGGTTTGGTAGACCTTCACCTCTTCTTTACCTTCAAATGCAGCAATAAATTAACTACTCAAAATAATTTTCAGAAGCCTATGGTGCCGGTGCATAATGCGAGAGACAGTTTCCCATTACTAATACGTGACCGCCAAGCTGCAGTGACTTTTCTTTCACTGTGGTTAGAACTGTAATTTATATGGCATGAAAATTAGAATTAGCGATCCTAGAATTATTCCTTTGGCCTTTGTCATTTCTCCCATCCCTTGAGCCACCATGACTTGTTTTGGGGCACCTTCTAATGGGAATGATACAGTAATCAACGTACACATCGCCACTTGGATGTGATTATGGCTACATTGATGTGATATGACTATGTTTACGTAGCTTATTGCTGCCTATGGGATGTAATACTAAGTTGCGTGACGGTCAATCCACACCCTTATCACTAATTTCCCAGCCTTATTCTTGCAAAAAAATTCAACAATGTCATCAATGCGTCTTTTAGCAACAAAAGTGTGAAATTCTAGTAAAAAAATAAAAGGCTCGCGATTAAGTTCTGTTTCAATATGAAAGATGAAAATTGGGTGATGCTAAATTAACACCCCAATGGTCATTTAAGGCGTAAAAGTATATTTAGCGTATCTTTTAGAGACAAACATATGGATTAAGCCCCATCCGAGAAAATGGTGGAAAAAAGCAGCATTAGGTTCTCTGATGGGATATTTTTCTAACAATTGTACATATGAAGCCAAGGGCTTGGCCAGGTCGGAGCAAATGGGTAAAACTTGTCATAATTGGGGCTTCACAAGTGTAGCTCGAGGCAAATTTTTGATTCGTGTCCGCTATCAGGCTCAACGCGATCTGTATTGCAAGTTTAAATGCAATTTGGCATTTATCGTTGACATTATCTCATCTTGTATTCCGAGGGCTTGAGAGTGGTTAAAGAGAAGATGATTTTCTCCACTTATCAATTTCTTTTTGATAAGGGGTGTTTTATTTGGCCACCCCTCTAGCTAGACATGCCAATGCTAAGAAAATGAGTTCATCATACACTTAGAGGTGCCACAAACGATATAATCTTGAATTAGATGCGAAGTCTAAGGATGTGGGACAAATTATAAATAAGAGCAAAGGAAGGAATCGAAATAACCAGGGGGAGCGTGAGAACTAACAATGATGTGTGAAGGCATAGAGCTAGAGTCAAGGTATAGAGTCATGGTATGTTGCCGAATTACTTTGCCTCTAGAATTTTCTAATTTTTGAGACTTATTAATGAGAAATTGGAAATGTGAGTTGTTATGATAATGAGTTCCCAAATCATAAGTCTAATATGGCAATGTTGCACAGTCCACTCAAAGCGCATACATGATGTGGTGGACTTAGAGACTGGTAACGAGATGCAATGCAAAGAGGGGGCATGGCGAAGGGTTTCGGTGCCGAGGCACAATACATGGGGCGACTAACGGATATGGATCTTGGGATGCACACAAGCCCGGATGCATAGCCAAAATAAATATGCAACACATGCCAAACCACATCAAGTCTTTTGGTGATCGGCGTAGTTGTTGCTTCACATATTTGGTTATATTGATTTGGGAATTTTGTTGCTTCACGTATTTGGTTATATTGATTGATTTGGGAATTTGCTATACCAGGAAACAGCAAACTTGTATGAGTCAAGATTCTAGAGATCATTTAAGTTACAGTATGACATCTAGGCAATAATTCGACCAGGATCTAGATGTGGTACGATGCAGCCGTAGACCTTTTAGTCTTGTAACTTTATTGAAAACTCCTCCTTGAAAGAAGCTTCGCATTTAAAAAAAGAAAGAAAGAAAGAAGCTTGGCCAATCCCTCACCACACGTTTGGAGAGTTGGGAACTACAACCTTTACACCCTTGGGCATTTGGGACCTACGCTGCCCTCACCTTATCAGGATAGAATGATAGAGGATGTTTTAGGTGGAAGCACAGGTCAGTTTGGCGACTAAATTGGATGAACCACTCAATTTGACACGGCCAAATTGTAGAAAAATTTCATCCTTTTCTTCCTCACCATGACTTTGAATGGACCGATCGCAAAGGATTCTTATGTCCAATAATTTCGATCCTCTAGTTCTCTAATGTTAAAAAATCCCCTATTATATTATACACCGTAAAAACTTTAACAAATTTTTTTTTAAATAATTCTTACCAATATTACTATAAAAGAACTTTACTTTGAAAGTTATTAATGGAGACCATCATTCGACGTTACGACACTATCATCATAACAATGATTAGTGTCTGCCAAAATCATTGTAGAGGTTGGCACGGCTGTTATAGTGCTGGTTTCTATTAAACCTGGCAAACGGTTCGACCCGCGTGGGTACGGGTATTATCCGGTCAGATCCGGGTAAATCCGGATCAGGTAAAAATTACCCGATTTTTTTCGGGTAGTGTTTCTTGGCACCTGTACCCTACCCTTGCGAGTAGGGTATTACTCGCGGGTATAACAGTTTTTACTTCTATTATTAGCACTATATATTCACTGGGGTATTTCTCTGAAAATATTTTTCCCTTCCTTTTATTACAATTTTCACAGTTTAATTTTTACATGATTTCAATTTTATTACTATAATTAAACATATTTTTTGGCTATAGATCCAACAAATAATCTCAAATCCAACACAATCAGAGCATCAATCTTAACATTCCCAGAAAATGAGCTAAAAATCAATCATAATAGAAATAATACAAGTAGATCAAGATCTGATTGATGACCGCTACATAAATCATTCAAAAATTAACAGAAAAATAAAACAAGATCTGATTGATTTCATAGTCAGATCGACTATGAAATCAAAGTTGAAGGCCTCAGCTTTTCCACGAAAGACAGTGGTCGTCGGAGCTGGACGATTGGTGCTATCAAGATGCGGAGAAAGGCGGTCGTCGGTGGTTCAATTTGGGCGAGAGCGAGAGAAAGATCTGATTATGGTGGCGTGGTGGGTGAGACAAGAAAGTTCAGAGAAGGAGGGAAGAGAGAGAGAGAGAGAGAAGTTGTGAGAGTGAGAAAGAGGAGCAACGCCGATGAGAGAAAGGAATGAAAGTATGAAACCCTAGCATTCTAGCACTTATATATAGTGAACAATTCGGGTAGGTCGGGTAAATCGTATCTGACCCGGACCGACCCGAAAATTACCGGTCGGTTCGGGTACGGGTCTATTTTCGGCGGGTATTCAAAACATGTACCAGTGCCCGGCATTTTGGCCTGGGTACAGTTCGGGTAACGGGTCCGGATAGATTTTTGCCAGGTCTAGTTTCTATTGACCTAAAGACCATCATTTAGTCGCATGCTTGGGTGTCTTGTTTGAGAATTTATTTACTGTATAACGAAATTTTGGCTTTTGTCACATTATTTATTTGAAATTACTTACAATTTTAGTTTTAAAAATAAAAAATAAAATTAGTTTAGTTTAGTTTAATTTTTATTTTTATTTTTTACAAAAATAAATGGGTGTTTAATTACCAGTTTTTATTTTCAATTTTTTTTTGTTTTGAGTATTTTGATTACCCAGTTTTTATTTTAAAATTTTCTTTGGTGGTGTTAGTATTTTGAGTTTCCACTTTGGTAGTGGTGGGGTGGTGGCAACAGCGCGCCGGGGGGGGGGGGGGGGTTGCAGGGGAGGGGAGGGGGGATGGTTGTGATTTCAAAACAAAAATCAAAATTGAAAACTCAAAACTGTAAAATGAGAGTTTTTAAAAATAGTCATGTTTTAAAAACTGAAGGGAAAAAAATAAAAAATATGTGTCAAACGCATTTTTTTTTATAATTTTCAAAATTGAAGAAAAAATGAAAAAATTAAGTAATTTCAAACACTACTTAGATTTTCTATCGAATGTTCTTAGCAAAACTTTGTGGCATGACAGCTTAAGATCTCCTTTACGAAGAAACACTTACTTTATTAGGAAGGGCAGCTTACCTTGCCAATGGGTACTGATATGTTGCTGGGTGACCGCATCCATGGCGCTGATGTAGAGGCGGTTGAGTGCATCAGGACCCAGAAACGTCAGCAGCATCTTCCTCATCCACTTGCCTTCCTCACCAACACTTGTGATCAAGCACTTGCCAAACAGCTTCTGCACCGAGCTCGGCCACCATATGGCCACCAGCTTGTTCTCGTTTCCGAACAGAAACTTGTTCCCCGCCGGCCCGCACAGCACCGCCACCCGCTCTCCAAACAGCAACGTCTTGAACACCTGAGGGCTGCCGTGTTTGGCCACCCTCTCCCTCAAGAATCTCTCCGGTGCACCGTCCCAGTTTGCACGAAGGAGTGCCAGGCTTTCGCCGAGAAACGGCCATCCAAAGCTGCCGGGAGGGAGATTTAGAGGCTCTTTGGTGGTGGGTTTGGTTCTGTTTCTGATGATCAGACGGAAAACGATGAGAAGGAAGAGGAGAGAGGAGAGGGAGGCAATCAAGATTGATGGTGAGAGTACCATCGCTGCACTTGCTGGTGGTGGGAAGGTGATATTGTTATAATATAGGAAAGCTTGCTGTCTCTCTTTCTTAAGCATGTGATCGTAGGATTTGGTGGCGGACATCACGTGTTTAAACTTTTGACTAACTCCAAATCTTTACTTTACAGTCATCTGTCCGTCCGTCCCATATAAAAAGTACAATTTTAAATGAACAAACTCTGCGGCTCGTTCTCCGTGTAAGAATCTTCGATGAGTCCCGTATATAATAATGATTAATTATTGTTAAATATTTTAATAATTTTTTTAAAACTTTCAACGATGATTATAAAATTTAAATTTTAAAAAAATATCTTAAGGGCAACAAAGATTAACCATTTAGACTTATCTGGCTTTTATATATGTGTATCTATATATATAAATATATAGATAGATAATCTCACTCGGCTCCTCATTTTTTCTTATCATAATTTAAGAAAAACCCCCCTCCCCCCAAGGCGTCTCTCTCTAATTTACATCTGAACACCGCCAACTCCACCACAAGCTATACGATAATGCGTGTGTTGTGCTCATGCTATTAATGAGGAAATTTTTTCGTCAATTATGCGGTACGTTAATAGCGAAGGGATTTAGTGCATAGTCGTAAGTGACAAATTAAAATAACACCCGAAGTTTAGTACCAGGAAATGTGAACATTGATTTTGTTGTGTTTTAGCACAAGAAGCACTTGTATTATCCTACTAACTAGCCTAGAATCCCGTGCCAAGCATGGGACAATTTATTAACAATAATTTATCTTAATAGTCTTGAAATGCATAATAAAATATTTTACACAAATTTATAATTTTACAGTTATTTTATCAAAAATAGTTACTTTAATTTTGGCTTGAATTTTCTTAAAATAAAATAAATTAACCTTTCTGGTTAAATATCAATAAGTAATGTTCTTGTGCATATCTGCTAATTCTGATTGGGTAACTATATAGATGTACAAAATTTAAAAGCTTATTTAGTACACAAAAAAAAGTAAATTCTACTGATAAAAATATGTGAAAAACATATTAAGATCAATTTGCTATTGCATAAGACATTTTTATTATTTTCTATGTATCTTTTGGATTGTCCATAACATTAGTTATATATTAGTTCAATTTTGATAGAGAAAATTTTGGTCCATATATTTGTTTATAGCATGTTATAAAAGTTAATCAACACAGCTAATAAAGTATGGATGGTGTGACATTTTGAGAGGCAGAGAAAATAGTAATCAGTGCATGAAGTAATTATATAAAGTTTAAAAAGTTTAACCAACATGACTATATACGATAGTTCAAAACCTCGTAGTAAGGAAATTACTGAATAAAATTTAACCAACATTTCACAAAGTATATCATAAGCATGCTTCCTAAGTAAAATTTATCTTTAGATATAATAAGAATTTCAATCCAAGTTTTAATCTATTCATCTCACAATAACTAATATCTTTTTAGATTTTAGATGCAAATCTATTCAAAATTATAAAAGTTAGCATAATTAAAATCATAAATGGTATATTGCTAATGCATAATATAGAATGCTTAATAATTAATTACTCACAATAAAAATACCATAGAAAAAAATTAGTTCAAAACTTTTTCAACATAAAATTAGTTGAATTTAAGAAAAGCTTACATATTTAAGGTTTTAAATTTGCACTATTTTTTTAATGTATCTCATAGAAAATCTACATATTATGGTGTTTTTACATTTAACCAATGCGACTAAATAGGATACCGTAAAACTTTAAAGTAAGGATATTATTGACCAAAATTTTTAATCAATATAGTTATCAAGTTAGATTCATATTTGAATTTAGAGAAAACTTAAATAAGAATTTAAAATATAACCTAATTTTTCTTATTAAATCTCTTAAGTAATTTTTATAGGTAAATATTTCATGTTAGAGAGCTTTTTTTATATATATTATTCCAATAAAGTCATAATATATTACTATATTGGTTAGAAAATTTTAAATATTTTGAATTGCATAAGTCTAATTATTTAAATGTCTACTAAATTTGTTGATTTAATTAATTACAAAATTAAGGACCCTGTTCAAAATAATGTTTGGAAATCTTTAGTAATATTAATGTGTTTAACATTAATTTTTATAACTCTTATTATATTAAAAACACAATGCAATAAGGTGTGATGATTGCATTTCTCACCTCAATTATTAATTATTATAGCTCAGGATCCCGAGTCAAGCTTGAGTAAGTTAATAAAATATTTTAAAAAGTTACAAAACATATATCAATGAATACCACATCTCAAGAAACAAAAAAAATATATACATCTTATGGGAAAAAAATCTACTTCTGCTAAAACTGTAATTGCAGTTAGTAAGAAATTTTTAATAGTTTATTTATAATAGTTTCAAGTAACTTGTCAAGACTATATTATTATTAAGTTTTTTTAGTGACCCAATTTGATTCATTTAAAAACCAAGTCTATTAGCTTGAAAAGTTAGGTTAAGAGCACTCTGCAAAATTATTTAGATATACAAATTAAGATTCTATCAAAATTTAAATTAATTATTAGATCTTGTTTTTATTTTATACCACATAAGTTATTTTTTGGGTCTATGAATTTCAATTTTCATATTAGAAAACACTTTCAAGAACATAATTATCAAAACAAAGTCTTAATAGATTAGTATATTGATTAGATAGAATTTTAGAACGATTAGAATTGGTTTTTAAATTAATTTTTTCTTCTAAATCGCGAAAGTATTATTTTCATTTTTTTATGTATATGAGTTTTTATATTCATATTAGAGAGTAGTTTTAAAGATACAATAGTGAATATTAAGTCCTAATAAATTAGTATAATGATAAGGCTGAGTTTGAGAATGATTAGAATTAGTTTTTCAATTTTAAGGACATAATTGTCAAAAAAGAAGTCTTAATAGATTAGTATATTGATTAGGCAGAATTTTAGAAAGATTAGAGTTAGTTTTTAAATTAAATAAGACTTACTAATATAAAAGATAATTAATCTGGTGAAGTGTCATATAAAGAAGCGATGATGTGTCGCGCAAAGAAGTTATCAATGTCTTTCTCGCTTCGCTTATTATATATTATATATATTAATGTATTGATTAAGCAGAATTTTAGAAAGATTAGAGTTAGTTTTTAAATTAAATAAGACTTACTAATATAAAAGATAATTATTCTGGTGACGTGTCATATAAAGAAGCGATGATGTATCGCGCAAAGAAGTTATCAATGTCTTTCTCATTTCGCTTATTATATATTATATAGACAAAATCTGGAAGGACCAGAGGGAGCTTGCGAACAGTTCTCTACAATACAAGCAAGACAGTGGTGAGGCGTTGGAGGGAGATCGGCGCGCTGGGAATCTCTGATGCCTAAGTTAGTATATCAGAGGGAAGGCTCAATATATATGAGATGGAATTGTGAACATACATTTTCGCAAAGTTTGACACGCAGCGAGGAACTACCTTTCCTGCTAGGAGGCAACCAGCTTCTCCTAGTAAGAGTCAATCAGGGAGGCTAAGTTCCCTGCTTCTCTAACTAGATATGCATAGCACTTCGTTACAGGCCTATAGGGTACCACAGATTTTCTCCACGCCAAGTTTGTAAGAACAAGGTACAACCATATGTGTAATCTACTTTACTTGCCAAACCAAATGAGTAATTAACATCACAAAGCCAGAATGCACACAACACAACTTCAACTTCCTAGAGTACGTAAAGGTACAACCATGTCTAGCTATACATTGTTTGGCATTAAAAATAAGGTATCAGCATCATAAGCTCAGAACTTGTGAGGTCGGAGACGAACAGGAAATCCTCTGACTGGAGTGGGCATCGGATCGTATACAAATTTCTCACCTGGAATCAGTGATTCCCACTTGAATCTCTTCACCAAATTGTGCATAAATACGAGCATTTCCAACCGAGCAAACTCTTTTCCCAAGCACATCCGAGGCCCCCCTCCATATGGAACGTAAGCAAATGGAGATGGTCCTTCTCCTTCAAACCTTGAAGCATCAAACACTGTGGTATTTGGGTACAAATGTGCGTCTCCATGGGTCGCATTAGCATTCCAATATAGCTGGTTTTAGAAAATCACAGTAAGTTTTCCTCTTCGACATGCAAATCGTAACACAAACTGTAAAGTGTAGCTCAAGTGAACTTAGAGTTCTGCCCCAACCCACAGCCCTAGCTATAATAAAATTTCTCTGGAAACGATTAATGATGCTATATAAGTACTGAGTGTCATTCCGGTTGTCAATTCAGTAGCAATTACTATATGATAATAATCTTGGCAACAACTTTTTTGCTGATTTTTTGACTGTTTAATTCAAACTTTAGAAATGATTTATGGCCTAAAACTAGATTGATCTATCAGAGAAAGGTTTACCTTCCATCCTTTGGGTATGGTATACCCTGCATAGGTAAAATCAACCAAGGCCTCTCTGAAAGATCCAGATACTGGTGGCGTGAGTCTCATAACTTCGGAAACAACATTCCACGAGTGCTTCATCTTTTGTATGTCATCCCATTGCAGCAACTGTCCCAGTTGTTTTGACGCTGCAATATCCATTTGCTCTAGCACCCAAATGACATCAAATGAATTATCAGTAAACCACTACATCCCCAGCCTTACAACATGAGCCGGGATTCACAGACAAGTTGGGCAAACTTGAACGTATAGGGGTGGGTAAAAGGACACACTTCGAAACCCCCTCTTGCTTTGGAAAGAGAGAGTGAAAATGATAAGCAAATATGTGTACCAGTAAGTAAAGTAAATCCAAAATGAAGAATAAGAGCACAAAGCAGGGTGTAATCTCTGATATATATTATAACCAACCTCGGAAGACCTTTTCATAAACTTCAGGCAGCTCTGCAAGATTCTTCATGATTAACGTTATGGCACTGCTAGATGTGTCATGCCCCGCAAACAGCAGCGTCAAAATATTGTTTATAATCTCGGCTTCAGTCAGAAACCTCCCACTTTCATCGGAGGATACAAGCAAGTGCGATAAAAGGTCCTGCGAAGGCAACACTGTTTTCTGTTCCAAGGCCACTCTCCTCTGCTTGATTATCGCTGCCAGTTGCTTCCTAATAGCGGCTGCAGCTCTCATTGCGCTGTAAAACCTCGAGCCCGGGAAGTTGAGAGGGATCTCAATGATGCCTTTCAAGAAAATATTGAACTGGAAACCAAGTTTTTCGATGTGCATCGGATCTTCAAGGCTCATGAATAGGCGGCATGCAAGCTCAAAGGTATATAACTTCATGGTTGGGTACACCACCACCTCTTCTTTACCTGCAAATGCAACAACAAATTAACTTGTCAAATTACTTTTTTAGAAGCTTATGGTGTCGTACACAACGCAACACTAGACAGTTTCCCGTTTTGAATATATGATCTCCAAGCCGCCATGACTTTTTTGTTGCCTTGGTAAGAACTGCTGCAATCTATATGATCCGTTGCTAGAGACTGGAACTAACGACTTTGTAATTATCCTTCAAGGCTTCTATAAATTCTCTCACCTCTTGGGGTTAAGCCAGCGTACGTGATTTGCTTTGGGGCACCTTATAATGGGAATAATAAAGCCATCAACACGTAATGTATCCACATCGTGACTTGGATGTGCTTTTGGCTCTGTTAAGGTGATTTTGGCTACGTTTATGTAGGGGCCCTTTGTGATGTAATGCTAGGTCGCGTGAGGCTTAATGTACACATCTTCCACTGTATCACACCCTTATTGTTGCAAAAGACTTAAGAATTTTGCCATCAACGCATCTTTTAGGACAAAAGAGCGTGATTCTAGTAAAGAAAGGCTCGGATTTATCGTGTATGGGCTTAAATGACTAATTTTTTTTTTTAAATTACCATTTTCTAATTGATATTTCAATAAAAGATTAAGGGTGAGTAAGTGTGTTTTTTACTTATAACATTTTTTCTCATTGAATACCCTTTCCAAATTAGAGTTTTATTTAAAAATAAAGATGTTTTGGACTTCTCATAAGATATCAAACATCTTTCCTTAAAATATTATTATTAGAATATATGTTTTTGTTAGAGTTAAGGATTGTTTTGACTTTTGATTAAAAACTTTTCTTTTCATTAAATACTTATTTTTAATAAGTATTTTAAAAAATAAGGGCGTTTTTTTTTTTACTTTTCATATAATATCATGTCTCTTTCGTTAAATTATCTTTATTAGAATATATGTTTTTATCAGAGTAAAGAGATGTTTTGACTTAAACTGCAATAGAGTTATTACATCTTATCCGTTGTATTTGATTAAAGAAAACAACTTGTAGAGAACATACTACC